>JAFLJL010018278.1:72483-84214 GCA_018398815.1 Conus ventricosus
GATCAAAAGGGACGACAAGCACCTGCAGAAAGATGATGTTCAATGAGAACGAGTCTGATGAAGTTGGCAAGGGTGACGACAATGATGACGACAGCAACAACAACGAACAGGATTCAGATGAGGATGAAGTTAGCCTGGGCACAAAGTCATCCTTCAAGTCTGTCCCACTCAAGTCTGTCTGTGTCAAGGTGCGTGTCTCTCTCTCTCTGTCACTCTCTCACTCTCTCTGTGTCTCTCTCTCAGTCTCAGTTATTTTATGTGTATGTTTGGAATGCTAAAGCGTGCCTTTGTGTGTGTGTGTGTGTTCGCTTTTCAGTTAAATATCTTTTTTACTGGATGGAATGATATGAAGCGGTTCGTGTGTTCCAGTTTCTGTGTAAAGTGATGGGAGTGTTGTGCAGTTGAATATGTAGATAGCTTACATTTTCACGAACACATTTTGCAGGCCATCAGTGCATGTGCATGCCCACACTATCCCAAAACTTGAACACACTCACAAACCCCACATGTGCCTTCCCCCTTGTAACCATGCTGCCCCCTCCCCTTCTCCCCACACTACAACATTCATGCCGGTATACACACACACACACACACAAACGCACACCACACACACACACACACACACACACACACACACACACACACACCCCACACACACAGGCGATCCTCCATACAAATCCCCCTTCCTTCCCTGAGCACCTCCACTTCCCCTCTCCTCCCTTCCCGCAGGTTACATCTCTAACCTCCACCCCTTTCCCACACACACACACACACCACTGTCACACACTGTCACACACCACACACACCACACACACACCACACACACACACACACACACACACCACACACACACACATCCACACTCACACACACACACACAAAACACACCACACACACCACTTACTGACTTCACCGACATAGTGGGGAACTGAATTTCAGTGGCCGAGGGACCATCTTGTGGGGTCTGTCCCTAATAGTTCACCCAACGGTGTTTCTACATCAGCTATGGTACTGGAACATACTTTAACGATAAAGGGGGGTTGTTGGTTATTTTGATTTGAATACAAAATGGATTCTTACAAAAAAATGGGGACAAAATATTTACATCGTTATGGGGAATATGCATGAGAGATTCATTAGTAGACCGGAAATTCCCCACAAGTACAGTCGGTATGTGTGATGTCTTTAGTCTGTAGGAAAAGAAGAAAAGGCGATGGTTAAGCCCCCTACTGTCGCTATAATACATTGACAGTGCACAAAATTTTGTAATGTTCACAGACAACATAAGGATTACAATAATAATAAAAAAAAGAATCATGTTACAATGCTCACTTTCACGATGTTTTAATCAGTCAGTGTGGCATCTGAAGAGCAAACCCCATGCGTGCATGTGTGTGTGTGTGTGGGTGTTTTTTTTTTTGTTTTTTTTTCATTTTCTTAAAAATCTCATTTCCCCAATTACTTTTATTTTATAGCATTATGTCTTCCAACAACTGTAGTGTTCTTTTGACTGTGAAGGCTGTGAAAGGAGATGGTCTGAAAGGGAGAAAACGAGCCTATGAAAGTGGCGTTTTCTAAGAATTTTTCGGGGGACAATTTTCTTGTTGCCGTGGGATTTTTTACGTGCGCTAAATGCATGCTGCACACGGGATCAAGCCATTGAGATTATACGGAAAGTATCGGCTTGGCTTTGATGTGTGTGTACATTGTTTTGAGAAAGTGACTCATACATGGTGAGATCGAGAGACCGTATCTGTGATGTGTGCGACATGTAACACTGATCGTGACCAGCTGTGGAGGCAGGGTGACGGACGGGACAGTGGCTGGCTGTGATGTGTGAGATGTTAATTGCCTTCTTGGAGTGAAGATCACGTGCGTGATGACTCAGCAGATATACCCGCGGAGGCCGTTTTAACAGGGAGATAGCATTATGGCTTTGAGGGTGGGAGGTGTTATTTGCCTTTGTGTGAGTAAGATCCCCTGTGAGATGCCTCAGCACATGTTGAGAAAGGAATATAGGACAGAGGGTTTGGAGAAGTGACAAAAGGACAGAAAAGAGTTGGACAGTTAAAAAGGGGAGGGACAAGAAGTTAGGGAGAAAGGGTTCCTGAGTAGGAACAAAGTTATGCAGAAAATATAAAGATATTTCCAATGGAGTTGGTGCCCTGAAGCAAGGTAATCCTGTGTTGGGAGTCTAAGACACGAGATTTGGAATATAGAGAAATTACTATTACTATCATGATGGTGATTTATTTGATTTGATTTGATTGATTTTGCTTAGTGTTGAAAACATTTTAAACTGCACCTAAGAAATAAAAGGCCGGAAGCCACTGCAGAACCACACGTCGATGCCTGTAGACGTGGTGAGTTTTTCCACAGATGTGGAAGTTTGTCCCCTGCAAGTGCTTCCAACACAGGACTTGCTCGGAGAGGAAGCAACTTTTGTTCAATCACTCTGCGTCCCACGGACCAGAGCTGCTCCCTGCATGAGTACTCCACTTCAGCTGCATAGTCGGGCAGTGTTTGCCTGGGGCATCCCTGCAGTGATGGTGTGCCCACCAGGAGAGTTGTGTGTATGCTTGCCCCTCCGTTTGCCACGGTGTTGGTTGCCAAGCCTTCCGTATAAACTGAATCCAGGATTCTTCTGGGTTTTGGCTTGGCATTTCATGGAAGTGTCAGGAGGTTGACGCTGTCATCTTGGACTCTCTTGGAGTGACATTAGAGACTGAGGGGGAAAATGTGGAACATTTTGTAATATTTGCCCCGGGTTTTAAAACTGGCGGGTTTCAGAGGTGTTCACAGAAAGTGTTGGTGGAGTGTAAACCCCGATGTACCCTTGCAAGCGAAGGTTTCCATTGAGGAAGCTGCTGCGTTTGAGAAGGTTTATGGCTGACCTTACAATATAAATCAATAGATTTCAAAGTATAATTCCCCAGAGTACCCCTTGAAATAGAAATGGAAAGTAAAACACACTGCTACTCATTATGAGACCACTCTGTGACATTAATAAAAGATCAATTTTTATTGAAAAATTTTTGGGGGGGGGGAGGCGGTAATCCAAACCCAAAAAAAACATTAACTGTCCGTTAATATTGATTAGAAACACTCATTTAATCAGCAGTAGCTTTCTTGCAATAATCAAACAATAGAAAAAATATTTTAAAAACATATCGCCATTTCTGCATTTTAATAAACCAAAAGTAAAACATTTGAACAGCTGATATAATTGTGGCTGCCCCTGATACTAGGAAACATAGGAAAAATCAGGGGGTAACGTTCTTGATGAGCTATCATTTATTCATGTTAAGACTGGATGTATTTGATAGTGTACAAAGATGAATGATACATTTGACCTACCAAATAAATAATTGTACTTTAAAATATTGGTTTTGTACATTTTTTTACCACTTCGTTTTTTGTCAGAAAAAGCATTCAGAATGGTGACTGCAAGTGGGACATGAGCATGTATGCGTTTTAAAAGCATAGTTCTGTAATATGTTGAAACTAATTTTGTGGCAAATATGCAAGATAAAACTTTAAAATTTCTCTGGAAAAACAGTTATGAATAATTGTTTTAGTATGATTTTGTAGGGGCAGAAGAGGCCTTGTTGTGAGCTACTTTGGTTTCCGCAACCCACTTCAATAATCGTCTCTTACATTTCGAGACAACATTTTGCGGATATAAAACATGTTTTTTGAATGGTTAAACATTAAGTTTTTAGCTGGCCAGAAGTTCTTTCAAAGAACAAAAAGCCAGTAGATTATTCGATGAATTTTCGAATCTCACTGTGGTTTCGTTTCTGCTTGTAACTTACAAAATGCGAGCTAACATATGGTAAACAATGAATGCAGCATTTTCAATATTTAAAATCTCGTTTAGTCAAAAGGAAAGACGGGAAAAATTCCAAAAGAAACCCTTGACCTTATTACACTGACCAATCATGTGATTTGTTTATGAAAAGTAAGCATGGTTTACACTTTCGTTTCCGTAACTTACAGAACTAAACTGTAAGCCTCTGTATTCATAAGCTTCACGTTTCATAGCGGCCCCAGTGGCCATTCAAACGTTAAGTTTATAATTCTTCAATCTCATAGCACATAAATGTTATTAAATATTAAAACTAAATCATAGTTTTTTCATGATTTAGGCTGATTAAAAATGCAACCAACCTCTGTGAGGGGAATGCCATGGCTGTCAGTGTTTCCACTCTAACTTATGCTAGGTTGATCATTTTAAATACAGAACACATTACTTTTTTCTCTTTCTTTGGTGATCATGTGCAATGGTATGACATTGCCATATATTGGTATACTTTTTGGGGGGGATTAAATTCAAAAAAATTTAAGAACACAAAAATATATCTGCCGTTCGTTACACACAACCAACGAACGAACGAAATGTTGTTAAATGAGGGAAAAGAATAAGCACAGTCAGTGGCTTTTTTTTTCATCCAGCCCTCAAACAATAAATGAAGGGAAGAAATCTGCATCGAACTGCATATAAACTCAAAAAACAACAATGAATACACAGCAATTTAGAAAAAGGAGAATGCACAATATACTGGGGGAAAGAGAGTGTGGGAGAGAGGGAGGGAGAGCGACACAAAGAAAAGAGAGGGGATGTGGGGACTTGGAGACACAGAATAAAGAGACGGGTCTTGAAAAGGAGAGACAGAAGAAGAAGAGAAGAAGAAGAAGAAGATGAAGGAGAAGAGGAGGAGGGGAGGAGAAGCATATCAAAAAGAAACCAAACCAGCACATTCATCATCAACAGAGAACCTCCACTTCTTGTGGATTGACATTTTTTGGTTTTCATGGCTCCCATCAAATCTATTGCCATGGGGAATAACTAAAACTTTTTTTTAATCCTCAGTTTTATTGTTATTTATGAAAATCAAACAAATTTCAAAACTTGCTTAGTTTGGTTTCACCTAAACTTAAAAAACCCATTTTTTCCCTTTTGATTTCTTACTTCTCTTTCAATTTTCCAAATTCATTTTACGTCACTATTTACCTTTAAATCCAAACTTTTATTTTCGTTCAAATTTTTGTTTTCATGTTTGTAATTTCGTGGCAAGTAACGAACAATTGTATGTGTCGTAAGTTACCGTGGAAGCTATATTTTTTTTGTGTAACTTTACAATCAAACTTTCTTTGGGGATGTTTTTCAGCACTGTTTAAATTGGAAATTTTGATTAATATATTATATATTTCATAACTAATACAAAAACATATAAAAGATTTTTCTAATCAAGACTTCCTTTTTTCAATTTTTGTGATTTGAAAAAGGGAATTTATTTAAAATTGTTTTCGTTTATTTGTGGATCCAATAGGCACCCCAAATGAAGTAAAATCAAAGTATGGGATCAGATTTTGTAATGGCGTGCTAATTGTATTGATCCATTTTTAAATGACACACACACACACTCACAGAGCTGAGAGGGACAGGTCTGTGACACTTCCAACGCCAATTCTCGGCTTCTTTTCTTTCTTATTCGTAACTGATAGTTAAACTAATGTTGATGATCAGATTTATTTCTGCTATGCAGAATGTTCTATTTCCTTTGATTGTTATTATAACATATCATTTTACTTCTTTTCCCCTGGTGCCCGAGTTCAAAATTGTGATGTTGAGTATATCTGAAATTGTGGACAATGGAATGCCTCATCGGATATTGAACTGAAAAGTTGCGAAATAAACAAATTTGAATGAAATTTTACGGTGTTTGTTGTGTTGTAAGACTAACAAATATGATTCAATGAAGGAAAAAAATTCAGACTCAGATGGTTAAAAATATATGAAAATAATGTACACAAAAGCACATATTAATACCCCAATTTCGAATCCAAAGACATGTCCCCACAAAGCCAACTAAAAGAATGTGCACAAAAGCAAAAATACTCCACAACTTGAATCCAAACACACAAGTCCCCCCAATGTAAATGAAAAAATATGCATAAAAGCACATATAATACCCCCACAACTGTAAACCCCAAACGCAAATCACCCTAATGCCACTGAAAAAAATGTGACCCCGAGCACATAAAATACCTCACAACTTACAAATCCAAACACAAGTCCCCCTTATGCCACTAAAAGAATGTGCACAAAAGCACATAATACCCCACAACTGTGAACCCAAACAAAAGTCCCCCTTATGCCACTGAAAAGAATGTTCACAAAAGCACAAAATATCCTCCACATCTGTGAACCCAAACCCAAAGCCCCCACAATGCAACTGTTAAGAATGTGCACAAGAGCACACAAAAATCCCCACACACTGTGAATCCATACACAAGTCCCCCCTTATGCCACTGAAAAGAATGTGCACAAAAGCACATAATACTCCTCCACATCTGTGAATCCAAACACAAGTCCCCAAAATGCTGCTAAAAAGAATGTGCCAAAAGCACATAATACCCCACAACTGCGAATCCATCACAAGCCCCCCTTTTATGCCACTAAAATGAATGTGCACAAAAGCACATAATAATACTCATAACAGTAAACCCCAACACAATTTCCCCACAATGCCACTGAAAGCATGTACACAAAAGCACATGTTACTACTCAACATCTGTGAATCCAAACACAAATCCCCAATGCTGCTAAAAGAATGTGCACAAAAGCACATAATACCCCAAAACTGTGAATCCATGCACAAGTCCCTTATGCCACTAAATGATGTGCAAAAAAGCACATAAAAATACTCATAACAGTGAACCCAAACACAAGTTCCACAATGCCACTAAAAAGCATGTACACAAAAGCACATGTTATACTCAACATTGTGACCCAAACAAAAATCCCCCAATGCTGCTAAAAAATGTGCACAAAAGCACATAATACCCCACAACTGTGAATCATGCACAAGTCCCCTTATCCCACTAAAATGAATGTGCACAAAAGCACATAAAAAATATCATAAACAGTGAACCCAAACACAAGTTCCCACAATGCACTGAAAAGCATGTACACAAAAGCACTTTGTACTACTCAACTCTGAATCCAAACACAAGTCCCCACAATGCTGCTGAAAAGGGCCTTTCCTGTGGGTTGCCTCATGAGGGCCCCTAAAATTTGGCCTCCCCCTGTGGACTGTTGACACGGTGGTGTGGCACGGCACACTGTGGTGCAGATGAGTGGGGTTGGAAGTCAAGATGACGGCGTGTCAGCCCCGCCACTGGAAAAGCGCAGAATGCGAGCACACACAAAAAATAAAAAAAATAAAACTATAGCCTCAAAATTTTTTAAATTTCTTCTCAGTCAAACCCCTACAAATACTTTTACATTGTCATGCCCCAGAGTGATCCAACCAATCTGTTTCTCAAAATTCTAGAAACACGATTTGTTTTTTCTGGAAAAAGACTGTTTTGTGCCCTTTTCTTTTTTCAATTTGATTTCTCACAGTCCACTTAATTTTCTTCCAGTCTTTTCCTTGCAGAAAGGGCTCATTGTAAATTTCATCTTCTGGCACTCTTTTTTTCAGGCGTTCCCAGTCACGAATGTATCTCGGGAAGTACACTCGAATGGCTGATGTCTGTGCAGGAGTGAGAAAGTCCTTCATGCCCGGGACTCTTTTCTTGACAGTTTTCTTCACACTGCAAACTGGCAGATTTTTCACTCTGTGCATGGGTTCATCCCTGTGCCATGGCCTGTCCTGCTTTGGCCGCGCTGCGCGGTACGTAAAGCTTCCTGTGTTGAAGTCTGAGCTTCATCAGCCACCATGCCTTGCCTTCTTCTCAGACTCATTGTCCGATCTGTCCTCGATGCACATCTCTGAATCTGGACTGAAAAACAGTCGTCTAAATGAATCTCACTCAGCGATTTTCCCTGGAATCGGTTTATCTGTCCTTGTTCGGCTGCAAGCAGAAGGCGATGATTTTTGCTAACTGATAGGTGTCTGAGGAAGTCTGTAATATTCTTATGTACGAATATCATGACCTAGAAACGAACACACTTGCTCAATCATGGTCATTCATGTTCGTATTTGTTGTGACAGTTGCAAGGTGTTTTCGCAGCTTTGTGCTGGTGATGTGTGAGGTTGCTCAACTTCACTTGCGCCCAAAAATGTCCCGCAAACATTCATGTCCTGCGAGTGATCTTCAGAAGAAAGATATGGTCGAGCAAACACCAAACGGATTGCATGGATTTATTCCCGCTCCGTGGACGCAAATCCCCAAAGAAGCCCAATTTCCCGGCACATCATGCTGTCAGCAGCACAGGAAACTCTGCGCCCCGTTTCCCGAATGACAACACGTGTAAACCGTTCAACAAAGTTTTCTCCAGTCTGACAATGCTGCAGCAACCTCATCTTTGGGATGCATTGCACTCGGCTGCCCCAAGTCTGTGAGTTGCATTCTGCTTGCTTCTCCACTGCGACGGCGATTTTTGGAACATAATGATGTTTGTCAAAACAAATCTTTTGCCATTGCATGCAAGTAGCAGTTGTTGGAGAGATTTCAGTTCTTCCTTTCGATGCTTCCTTTCCTGTATCATGTAATTTGTAAGCTTTTTCATGTCTTCTGTCAGAGGAAGAACGTGTGGGCTGTTGTACTTGTTCGCTCTAGAGTTTCAAGAGCACTGAGAAATATGCTCTGTCCAGTCTGATTCACAAAGACTGAGAAACGCAGATGCAGTTTGATTCAAAGAATCATTGTCGACATCATGCTTCACTTCTGGAATATGTGCACACTTTTTCAAGCTGTGTCCCAGTTTCTTTGCATGATGGGTTAGCATAAAAATTCTTTGATGAGTCTTTGCCACAGGTTTCTGAACTGCTGAGGATAACACGAGAATTTTCAGGGGGGATGGCACTTCTTAGATCAGTGATGCTTGGGTCTTGTTCTCTCACTGCATGCAAGAAAAGAGCCAGTTCTCGAATCTTTGTTCATGTGATTTCTCTATGTTTCAAGTGACCATGTTTGCTGTAATCCTTTCACCCTACTTTATTATGAGGAAATCATTTCTGGGGAGTTTTTGAAACCTTGTCCCCAGCCATGGGAAAATCAAAACGTTTTTTTCAAGCCTTCATACAGCTTACTTCTGCTTGGTAACATGGCTGAAGATCTGTAAGTGGACTTTCTTCCCTTCTTATCAGACGTTCGAAACGACACGCTTTTCATGGCGCCACAGTTCCTTGTTGAAAAAAAAGCCAAGACAAAATTCACAGGGCAGGTACTTTAGTGGATCACAATTTCGGTGGTGACCTCCCTGGGATGATTTTCTCCTTTTCTTGTTTTCAACACCTCACAGTTATGTTGATAATTTCCTTCATTTCTCAACTTTTCCAGCAAGACTCCCCTTTCGTAGAACCCTTTGGTTTTGACATAATAGAAGCAACTCTGTCTCATCTTTGTGTTTGGAAAAGAGATGCTTGCTCGCTTTTTTGCAGCATGCTTCACAAAACTTGCAACAGTTTTTCTTATTTATATACTCTTTTTCCCTTCTTTTGCTTGCCGTTTTGAATTGTAACCAGTGAATTTAGGACCACAGAAGTACTCGAGTGGGAGGAAATGTCTGATTTGCTGACAGCTGCACTTGTGTGTGAATTGTGTCTGGTGTGGCAAGAACAGCACTTGTGTGGGAAGTGCTGCCTGGTACGCTGACAGCTGCCTCGTGTGGGAAGAGCTGCCTGGTACGCTGACAGCTGCACTTGTGTGGGAAGTGCTGCCTGGTACGCTGACAGCTGCACTCGTGCAGGAAGTGCTGCCTGGTACGCTGACAGCTGCACTTGTGTGGGAAGAGCTGCTGGTACGCTGACAGCTGCACTTGTGTGGGAAGGCTGCTGGTTTCGCTGACAGCTGCACTTGTGTGCGGAAGTGCTTTCTGGTACGCTGACGCTGCACTCGTGCAGGAGTGCTGCTGGTACGCTGACGCTGCACTTGTGTGGGAAGAGCTGCCCGGTACGCTGACAGCTGCACTTGTGTGGGAAGAGCTGCCTGGTACGCTGACAGCTGCACTTGTGTGGGAAGCGCTGCTGGTACTGACGCTGCACTTGTTTAATACCAACGGTGAGACAAAAAGTCCTGCTCTCTGAAGGTCCGAGTCCCGGCGTCATCTGAAAAACAAACAAACCCTAATGCCCGTGACATTATAATCATAGATTCTCCTTGTAAGTGTGACAATTTATTTATATGATAATAAGAAAAATGAAGAAAACAAAGGGTCAAAAGTCTTATGCCTATGGTCACATTTTATAATCTGCTGTTCGATTTATAGTGCCACTGCCCAAATTTAAATGTTTTAAGTGGGGGACATGTGATCCAACAAGTGTGACCTTAGTCGATAAATATGTCACAAAGGAAAAATTGGAAAGTCCTGTCTGGATGAATTGGACTTTTCCTAGAAGATAAAGTCCATGGGAGTTTTGCATGACATTTGTTGTAAGAATTCAAAATTTACCCGGTATAACAGAATTGGGGGTCAATGCCGAATTGAAATTCACTCCGAGGAATCTCCAATCATCGGGATCAAAATTAGTTATTGCTGATAAAAATAATAATTTACTGTATTAATTTTTGAGGTGTAAGTTTCTTTTTTTTTCTTCTGCGCTCTGCCCGTACCCAAAGGGGGATTGAGTATGTGACTGCTTTCTGTTCCCCCCCATTCAGGTAGCCACATTCTGTCTTCGGTGAGTGTGAAGGTTTGGTAGTATGTATCTGTAGCCAATGAGAGTGGTGCTTTTCTAAAGAATTTTGCCGGGACAACTTTTTTTTTTGCCGTGGGTTCTTTTACGTGCACTAATGCATGCTGCACTAGGACCTCGGTTTTTCTTCACTTCCGAAAGACTAGCACCAGACCACCGTTTAATGGTCCAGGGGGTGGGAGAAAAGATCCGGCTCAGCGGAACCGAACCCCGGGGCATCTCATTTCTAGTCGTGTGCACGACACTAGTCCCAAACCCTCTGAGGTGTTAGTAAAGAATAAGGGAAAAGAAGATAACGTTGGTTTCTGTAATAAAAGAAAAGAGTATGGTTGATCTAAACACCCTAAATTTTACTTCTATCGACAATACAGAATTGTCCAAATGTTACTGGATTGTGCCATGGTACTGAATTCTACTAATGGTGATAAATACGCCAAATAGTTGGCAAGATGCATCCACGCTGTAATAGTTTCTGGTCATTCTGTGGCCAACACATTAACGCAAGTCATACCTATTTAAGTGTTCGATTATTAACGTCTTTCGTGTCCGCGTACATCCTCATAATATGGTTGGCTGGGCTTAAAACAAAATGATTTGACTTAAATTGATGTCCTCACTATTGCTGGCCATATATGTTAGGATAATTTCCCTACTAGATATGGTCAATGGTCATCTCTGTATAAGGGCCCAGGACACTTTTCAATAATACTGTCATGCTGGCCAGGATACATTAAAACATAGTAGCCACAGCTATATAGCTGTGCCCAGGAGAACATCCTGTCTAATCATGGTCAACTTGTCATCAATGTCTAACGGTTGTCCAGGGTGCATCCTTTTAATATGGTTATACTGTCACAACTTTACATAATGCTCATGGAAATACGTTACAGAGTGCCCACAGTACATCCCTACTACATTGGTCACTTGTGCCCAGGGTACCTCTTCATAATATTGTAATACCCGGGCATAGATACATAAAATGTGCCCAACGTCCAACCACACATATCGTCATTGGTCATAGTTAATTGTTATACAACTGTTTCTCACAATATCCTCTAATACAATTTTTAACATTTAAATTT
>JAFLJL010018278.1:84314-118467 GCA_018398815.1 Conus ventricosus
GGGATATAAAACCTTTAACAAAAAGCAGCATTAGGAGCAGGTATGGTTTGCGTGTCAAAATTCCACAAATTTGGTACCCCACAGCCCCGTGAAGGACACACACACTACCCCACAACGTCAGGAAAGTGAACACACACACACACACACCACACACACACACACACACACACAACACAACAAATAACAAACGAAAGCGGAAAACGGTAACCACAAACAGAAACCCAAAACGCAATACGCAAACAAAAAAGTCGAAACGCAAAACGGAAACCGCACAAACGAAAATCCAGTAAAACAAAACATAACACCGAAAACGAAAACAAACCCCCCAAAAAGACAAAACGCAAATCACGCAACATAAAACATCATACAAGACAAACGCAAAATGTAAAACAAAAAACGCTAAAACAAACCTTACACAAAATGAAAAATGAAAAAGGGAGAACACAAAACCTATAACGCAAAAATACACAAAACACAGATCCAAAACAAAAAACTTAACACCGAGAGCAAAACACACGCACGCAAGCACGCGCGCTCGCGCGCAAACACACACACACACACACACACACACACACACACACACACACACACACACACAAAACACAACAAATCACAAACGGAAAGCGGAAAACGGTAAACACAAACAGAAACCCATAACACCCAAAACGAAAACAAACCCCCAAAAAGACAAAACGCAAATCACACAACATACAAGACAAACGCAAAATGTAAAACAAAAAACGCTAAAACAGAGAACACAAAATGCCAAACGCGAAAAATCATAAAACCATACACAATATGGAAAACGAAAGATGTAAGTGGAAAAATGAAAAACACAAAAATGGCAAAATGGCATTTGTGTTTTAGTTTTTGTTTTTCGGTTTTGCTTTTTTCAATTTTGCGTTTTTGGTTTTACACTTATTTTGTGTTTTAAGTTTTGCGTTTTTGCTTCTGAGTTTTGTGTTTGTGTTTAGTGTTTTGTTTTTTTCCATTTTGAGTTTTACGTTTGGAATTTTGCGTTTTGCTTTTCTACGTTTTTCGTGTTTCGTTTTGTTTTTTTTTTCTTTGCATGTTCCGTCTTGCTTGTTTGTTTTGTTTCTGTTTTCCATTTGTATTTTACGTTTTCCTTTTTGTGTTTTAGTTTTCTATATTCCATTTGCTTTTGCGCTTTGCTTTTACGTTCAACGTTTTTGCTTTTTGCGCTTAGCGTTTTGCCTTTTCTAGTTTGCGTTATGCGTTTCATGGTTTACATTTGTATTTTGCAATTTGTTTTTATACTTTGGGTTGTTTGCTTTGCGTTTTGCGCTTTGAGTTTCACATTTTGCCTTCTGCGCTTTCGTTTTGTATTTTGCGTTTAGCTCTTCTCGTTTTCAATTCGTATTTTGCTTCTTGCGTTTTCCGTTTTTCCTTTTCCGTTGTGCGATTTTGCCTTTGTCGTTTTCATTTTGTGATTTTCATTTTTGCGTTTTCTGTTTTCTGTTTCATTTTTTTTTTTTTTAGGTCTTGGGTTTTCCGTTTTCCGTTTTGTATTCTGCACTTATTTGTTTTCTTATTTTGTGTTTTGAGCTTTCGTATTGCATTTTATGCTTTGTGTTTTACATTTATGGTCTTGTTGTGTTTTTGCATTTCCTGTGGTTTGTGTTTTGTGTATTGCGTTTTATAGTTTTGTATTTTGCGTTTTGCCTTTTACGTTTTCTATTTTCCGTTTTGTGTTTTCGTATCGCAAGTTTGCGTTTGGTGTTTTACGTTTTAAGCCTTACGTTGCATGTTGTTTGCTCTGTTTTCCTTTTGTATTTTGCATTTTGCTCAGCGTTTTGCGTCGTCCTTTTGCATTTTGCATTTTTGCGGTTTTGTTTTTGCTATTTGTTTTTTACGTTTTCTGTTTTATGTAGTCGTAATACACATTGTGTTTTGATTTCCACTGTTTTGTTCTTGTCCTCATCATGGTATGTTTATGTTTTTTGTAATTTGCCCTTTGCGTTCTGCGTTTTATATTTTCAAAAACCTAGAACGCAAAAATGCACAAACCACAGATCCAAAACAAAAAACTTAACACCGAGCGCAAAACACACACACGCACGCACGCACGCACGCACGCACGCACGCACGCACGCACGCACGCACGCACGCACGCGCGCGCGCGCACACACACACACACACACACACACACACACACACACACACACACACACACACACACATACTGACTTCACCGACATAGTGGGGAACTCAATTTCAGCTGTCTGTACATAATAGTTCACCAACGGTGTTCTACATCAGCTATGGTACTGGAACATACTTTAAACGATAAAGGGGGGTCTGTTGGTTATTTTGATTTCAATACAAAATGGATTCTTACCAAAAAAAATGGGACAGATATTTATATACGTTATGGGGAAATATGCATGATGAATATTCATTAGTAGACCGGAAATTCCCCACAAGTACAGTCGGTATGTGTGATGTCTTTAGTCTGTAGGAAAAGAAGAGAAGGCGATGGTTAAGCTCCATACTGTCGCATATAATACATTGACAGTGCAAAAAATGTGTAATGTTCACAGACAACATAAGGATTACAATAATAATGAAAAAAAGAATCATGTTACAATGCTCATTTCACGATGTTTTGATCAGTCATTGTGGTATCTGAAGACAACATCCTATGCGTGTATGTGTGCGTGTGTGGGTGGGTGTTTTTTTTTTTTTTTTTTTTTTTTTTTTTTTTTTTTTGCATTTTCTTAAAATTCTCATTTCCCCACATTACATTTTATTTTATAGCATTATTATGTCTTCCAACAACTGTAGTGTTCTTTGACTGTGAAGGCCTGTGAAAGGAGATGGTCTGAAAGGGAGAAACGAGCCCTATGAAAGTGGCGTTTTCTAAAAATTTTTCCAGGGACAATTTTCTTGTTGCCGTGGAATTTTTACGTGCGCTAAATGCATGCTGCACACGGGATCAAGCCAATGAGACTATAACGGAAACATATCGGTTTGGCTTTGATGTGTGTGTACATTGTGTTGAGAAAAGTGACTCATACATGGTGAGATCGAGAGACCGCATCTGTGATGTGTGCGACATGTAACACTGATCGTGACCAGCTGTGGAGGCAGGGTGACGGACAGACAGTGGCTGGCTGTGATGTGTGAGATGTTAATTGCCTTCTTGGAGTGAAGATCACGTGCGTGATGACATCAGCAGATATAGCCGCGGAGGCTGTGTAACAGGGAGATAGCATTATGGCTTTGAAGTGGGAGGTGTTAATTGCCTTTGTGTGAGTAAAGATCACATGTGAGATGCCTCAGCACATGTTGAGTAAGGAATATAGGAACAGAGGTTTGGAGAAGTGAAAAAAGGACAGAAAAGAGTTGGACAGTTATGAAAGAGAGGACAAGAAGTTAGGGAGAAAGGGTTCCTGAGTAGGAACAAAGTTATGCAGAAAATAGAAAGATATTTCCCAATGGAGTTGGTGACCTGAAGCAAGGTACATCCTGTGTTGGGAGTCTAAGACGCGAGATTCGGAATAAGAGAAATACTAATGATTTATTTGATTTGATTTGATTTGATGTGCTTAGTGTTGAAAACATGTAAAAACATGTAAGCAATAAAAGGTGGTTCTATCCCCTTTAAACCAAAAAACTATCAATTAAGTGTGGTCCTGTTTAGTTTGGGTTTGAATGTTGCCTTGAAACGTTGTATGTGTTTGTGTTGTAACACAGACATACGCAACATTTCTCAGGGGCCGGAAGCCACTGCAGAACCACACGTCGATGCTTGTAGACGTGGTGCAGTTTTTTCCACCAGATGTGGAAGTTTGTCCCCTGCAAGTGCTTCCAACACAGACATTGCATCGGAGAGGAAGACAACAATTGTACAATCACTCTGCGTGCCACGGACCAGAGCTGCTGCCTGCATGAGTACCTCCACTTCAGCTGCATAGTCGGTGCACCCGATGTATCCTTGCAAGCCGAAGGTTTTCATTGAGGAAGCTGCTCCGTTTGAGAAGGTTTATACCTTACAATAATAAATCAATAGATGTCAAAGTATAATTGCCACTAAAGTACACCCTTGAAATAGAAATGGAAAGTAAAACACACTGCTACTCATTATGAGACCACTCTGTGACATTAATAAAAGATCAATTTTTTTTTAACATTTTTGGGGGAGAGCGGTAAATCCAAACAAAAAACAAAAATTAACTGTCCGTTAATATTGATTAGAAACACTCATTTAATCAGCAGTAGCTTTCTTGCAATAATCAAACCATAGAAAAATATTAAAAAAAGCATATCGCCCATTTCTGCATTTTAATGAACCAAAAAGAACAGCTGATATAATTGTGGCTGTCCACGATACTAGGAAACATAGGAAAAATCAGGGGTAACGTTCTTTGATGAGCTATCATTTATCTCATGTTAAAGACTGGATGTATTTGATAGTGTACAGAGATGAATGATACATTTGACCTACCAAATAAATAATTGTACATACAATATTGGTTTTGTACATTTTATACCACTTCGTTTTTGTCAGAGAAAGCATTCAGAATGGTGACTGCAAGTGGGACATGAGCATGTATGCGTTTTGAAAGCATAGTTCTGTAATATGTAATATGTTGAAAACTAATTTTGTGCTAATATGCAAGATAAAACTTTAAAATTTCTCTGGAAAAAAACAGTTATAGAATGAATAATTGTTTTTATGATTTCGTAGGGGCAGAAAGAGGCCTTGTTGTGAGCTACTTTGGTTTCCGCAATCTGAGCACAACATTCTTGCGGATATAAAACATGTTTTTTGAATGGTTAAACATTAAGTTTTTAAGCTGGCCAAAAGTTCTTTCAAAGAGCAACAGCCAGTAGATTATTCGATGAATTTTCGAATCTCACTGTGGTTTCGTTTCTGCTTGTAACTTACAAAATGCGAGCTAACATATGGTAACAACAATCGAATGCAGCATTTTCAATATTTAAACTCTCGTTTATGTCAGAAGGAAAGACTGAAAAATTCCATAAAAGAAAATCGTTTCACATAACTTACAGAACTAAACTGCAAGCCTCTGTATTCCATAAAGCTTCACGATTCATAGCGGACCCAGTGGCCATTCAAACGTTAAGTTTATAATTTCAAAATGGAGTGACTGATGGCGGCGAACGAAGCAAAATTTAAAAATAAAGCTGGTTTCTTACCGCCAATGACACTGACAAACAAAGCACATGACAAGACACGATGCATTTCAACCACTTGGGTCTTCTTCAGGCGAAAAATAAATCACATTTAACATTGGGAACAGTACAAACAAAGAACGAAAAACGAGAAAAAGAACGAAAAATGACTCATCCGTTGTTGTCCATGTGGAGGGGTGAATTGCCGGTAGGCGGAAATGACGGGATTATGGGAGAAGAAAAGGAGGGGGGGGGGGGGGGGGGGGGGGGGGGGGGGGGGGGGGGGTTGCGTAGGGGGAGGTGTGTGTGTGTGGTATGATAGGGTTGTGTGTCTAGTTTATTGGGATGGTGTGATATGTTTGTGATGGTTGTGGTAATGGTGGATTGATAATAATGGTAAAAAAAAAAAAAAAAAAAAAAAAAAAAAAGGGGGGGGGGTTATACATAGGATATCTTAGGAGTGGTGGTAATAATGTAATGATGATGGTGGTCATATATTGGGAACACGCACACACACACACACACACAACACACACACACACACACACACACACACACACACCAACAACCACATGTGCATACATCCAAGCATACCTGTATGTCGAGGGGTGATCATGAGATACAAGGTACAATGGGGACGAAGGAAAAGAAGTGGTCAGTGGGGAAGGGGAAAAATGTGTGTGTGTGTGTGTGTGTGTGTGTGTGTGTGTGTGTGTGTTGCAAGTAGGTGTGGTGTGGGTGTGTGTGTGATTTTGTGGAATATATAGTGGGTTGTTGTTGCAGTGGTGGACCGGTGTAATCATGTACTTGGGTTGGGATGCAGGTGATGCGGGGGTGAAGGGAAAGAGCAGGGGGGGGGGAGTGGGTGGTGGGAGGGGGAGGAGTACGGGGTAGATCAGAGGGTAGGTAGTTGATTGGTATAGAACATGGGGTGTGGTGGAAAGTGAAAGATGAAGGAGGGTGGATAAAAAAAAGAAGAAAAAAAAAGAAAAAAAAGTGTGTGTGTGTGTGTGTGTGTGTGGGGGGTGGGGTGATTTAGGGGAAGGATAAAACAAAATTGAGATTAAATAGATGGAGGGTGGCTGGAACTACTGTATGAAGTGAGTGAAGGGATGTGGAGGTGGTGTATGTATGTGTGTGTGCGTGTGTGTGGTGGTAGGGGATATTGCCAACTGATGTGGAAGTGGTGGGTATGTGTGTTTGGTTATTGTTGGATATTGATGCCTTGGGGGTGTAGTGTGCCCAGTTTGGCAATGAGATGGGATTCTTGAGTTGTGCGTTCAAAGCTGTCACTCTGTGACTGCCAGAGTGCCAAACTTTGACATGGTCGATGTTGTGTTGGGTGTGGTTGAAGTGTAGGGCGACGGGGTTTGGGTCGGTGGTGCGGATATCAGCCAGGTGTTCAGAGATGCGTGTTTCAAGTGTGCGTGATGTTTTCCCCTAGTAGATCTTGCCACACAGCTGGCAGTGGATGGCATATATAATGTTGCGGCTCTGACATGAGAATGTGCGTTTGACTGTGAAGGAGTCTTTGGGGCCCTGTAAGATGGTGTCTGGTTTGGTGAGGGGGCAGATTTTGCAGTTGGGTTCAGAGCAGGGTGAGGACCTGGTGGTGTAGCTGTGGTTCTGTTCAAACTGGACCGCACGAGGAGGTCTTTGAGGTTTTTGTCACGTTTGAATGTGATCATGGGTTTGGTATGGAAGGCGGTTTGTGGTTATGTACAATGTGCCAATTGGATTTGAGGATCCTACAGATGGGAGGGTGTGCGGGTGGTAGAGGAGGAAGGCTGTGGGTGGATGCTGGGTTTCCAGAGCAGATGTTCTGGATACAGCTATGGTGCGGCGCGAGTGCTGCATTGATGATGGAACTGGGTATCCGCGGTTTGAAAAATTGTGACATTTTGGCTGCTTGTGTAGTGAAAGTCTTCCTCGCTGGAGCAGAGTCTGCGAAGACGAGAAATTGTGAGTCCCATGCTGTCTTTATGTATGGATTTGTGGAGGATGAGTAGTCTAGGTATGCATGTGCGTCGGTGGGTTTGTAGAAAATGGAGGTTTTGAGTAGGCTTTCTTCAAGGAGATGGTGATGTCTAGGAAGTTGACCGACTGCGAAATGGTGTAGGTAAGTCGGATAGATGGATGACAGGTCTGGGCAAAGTTGAGGAAGTTGAGGAGGTCTTGTTTTGGCATAGATGTGGCTCCCAGTCCATCATCGATATACCTTTGTAACAGTTCAGGTGTGGGGCCTGTGTATGTGTTGAGTAGGCGGTGTTCCAAGTGTCCCATGAAGAGGCAGGCATAGGCTGGTCCCATTTTAGTACCCATGGCAACACCACTGATTTGTGAAAATGTGTGCTTGTTGAATTGAAATGTGTTCAGTGTGAGGACTAATTCAGCGAGTCTGACCAGTGTGGTGGTGGGAGGGTGTTGTTGGTTGGGGGGCCGTTTGTCAAGGAAAAATGTGAGGGCCCTCAGTCCATCAGTGGGGGATGGAGGTGTAGAGTGACACCACGTCAAGTGTGAAGAGGAGGCGGGTTGAAAAGTGGGGTCTGTGTTGTGCGAGTTAATCATGTTGAGTGCGTGGGTTGTGTCTTTGGAGGTATGTGGGGAGGCTTGTACTATGGGTTGAAGGAGGAAGTCTAGGTATGCGAAATGTGTTCAGTGTGCAGCTGCAGGCTGAAACAATGGGTCTGCCAGGTGTGTCATTTTGTGTATTTTGGGGAGTAGGTAGAAGGTGGGCTGTTTGGTGTCTGTCATAATGAGGAGTTTGGCTGTAGTGGGTAGATTGTTGAGTCTGATTTCTTCTTTGATTGAGTTAGCAATGAGTTTTCTGGTGTTGAGGGAGGGGTGATGTGAGTGGTGTGTAGAAATTTGTGTTGGACAGTTGTTTTTGTGCTTCTGCTATGTATAGTTGTTTGTCCCAAACTACAACCTGCACCACCCTTGTCTGCTGGTTGATGACAATGTCCGGCACAAGTTATGGCACTCTGGCAGTCACAGAGTGACAGCTTTGAACGCACAACTCAAGAATCCCATCCATTGCCAAACTGGGCACACTACACCCCCAAGGCATTTGGATATTGATCCAACATAACCAAACACACATACCCACCACTTCCACATCAGTTGGCAATATCCCCTACCACCACACACATACAACACACATACATACACCACCTCCACATCCCCTTCACTCACTTCATACAGTATTCCAGCCACCCTCCATCTATTTAATCTCAATTTTGTTTTATCCTTCCCCTAAATCCCCCCCCCCCCCCCCCCCCACTTTTTTTTAATTTTTTTATTTTTTTTATCCACCCTTCTTCACTTTCACTTTCCACCACACCCCATGTTCTATACCAATCAACTACCTACCCTCTGATCTACCCCGTACTCCTCCTCCCCCCCTCCCAGCACCCACTTCCCCCCTTGCTCTTTCCTTCACCCCCGCATCACCTCCATCCCAACCCAAGTACATGATTACACCGGTCCACCACTGCAACAACAACCCACTATATATTCCACAAAATCACACACACACCCACACCACACTAACATGCAACACACACACACACACACACACACACACACACACACACACACACACACACACACATTTTTCCCCCTTCCCCACTGACCACTTCTTTTCCTTCGTCCCCATATGTACCTTGTATCTCATGATCACCCCTCGACATACAGGTATGCTTGGATGTATGCACATGTGGTTGTTGTGTGTGTGTGGTGTGTGTGTGTGTGTGTGTGTGTGTGGTGTGTGTGGCGTGTTCCCAATATATGACCACCATCATCATTACATTATTACCACCACTCCTAAGATATCCTATGTATAACCCCCCCCCCCCCCCCTCCCCCTTTTTTTTTTTTTTTTTAGTCCCCCCCCCCCCCCTTTTTTTTTTTTTTTTTTTTAACCATTATTATCAATCCACCATTACCACAACCATCACAAACATATCACACCATCCCAATAAAACTAGACACACAACCCTATCATACCACACACACACACCCTCCCCCTACGCCAACCCCCCCCCCCCCCCCCCCCCCTCCTCTTTTCTTCTCCATAATCCCCGTCATTTCCGCCTACCGGCAATTCACCCCCACATGGACAACAACGGATGAGTCATTTTTCGTTCTTTTTCTCGTTTTTCGTTCTTTGTTTGTACTGAACCAGGAGTGGAAGATCATGAAAATGACAAAACATAACACCCAAAACGAAAACAAACCCCCAAAAAGACAAAACGCAAATCACACAACATACAAGACAAACGCAAAATGTAAAACAAAAAAAACGCTAAAACAGAGAACACAAAATGCCAAACGCGAAAAAGCATAAAACCATACACAATATGGAAAACGAAAGATGTAAATGGAAAAATGAAAAACACAAAAATGGCAAAATGGCATTTGTGTTTTAGTTTTTGTTTTTTTCGGTTTTGCTTTTTTCAATTTTGCGTTTTTGGTTTTACACTTTATGTTTTGTGTTTTAAGTTTTGCGTTTTTGTTCTGAGTTTTGTGTTTGTGTTTAGTGGTTTTTTTTTTTTTTTCATATTTGAGTTTTACGTTTTGAATTTGCGTTTTGCGTTTCTACGTTTTTCGTGTTTCGTTTTGATTTTTTTCTTGCATGTTCCGTCTTTGCTTGTTTTGTTTTGTTTTATACGTTTCCTTTTTGTGTTTTAATTTTCTATATTCTATTTGCTTTTTGCGCTTTGCTTTACGTTCAACGTTTTTGCTTTTTGCGCTTAGCGTTTTTTGCCTTTTCTAGTTTGCGTTGTGCGTTTCATAGTTTACATTTGTATTTTGCAATTTGTGTTTATGCTTTGGGTTGTTTGCTTGGCGTTTTGCGCTTTGAGTTTCACATTTTGCCTTCTGCGCTTCGTTTTGTATTTTGCGTTTAGCTCTTCTCGTTTTCAATTCGTATTTTGCTTCTTGCGTTTTCCGTTTTTCCTTTTCCGTTTGTGCGATTTTGCCTTTGTCGTTTTCATTTTGTGATTTTCATTTTTGCGTTTCTGTTTCTGTTTCATTTTTTTTTTAGGTCTTGGTTTTGGTTTTCCGTTTTCCGTTTTGTATTTTGCACTTATTTGTTTTCTTATTTTGTGTTTTGAGCTTTCGTATTGCATTTTATGCTTTGTGTTTTACATTTATGGTCTTGTTGTGTTTTTGCATTTCCTGTGGTTTGTGTTTTGTGTATTGCGTTTTATAGTTTTGTATTTTGCGTTTGCCTTTTACGTTTTCTATTTTCCGTTTTGTGTTTTCGTATTGCAAGTTTGCGTTTAGTGTTTTACGTTTTAAGCCTTACGTTGCATGTTGTTTGCTCTGTTTTCCTTTTGTATTTTGCATTTTGCTCAGCGTTTTGCGTCGTCCTTTTGCATTTTGCATTTTTGCGGTTTTGTTTTTGCTATTTGTTTTTTACGTTTTCTGTTTTATGTAGTCGTAATACACATTGTGTTTTGATTTCCACTTTTTTGTTCTTGCCCTCATCAGGGTTTGTTTATGTTTTGTTTTAAAAAAAAAAAATTTTTTTTTGGGTTAAATTTCCCCCTTTCCCGTTCTGCGTTTAATATTTTCAATTTGCTTTTTTGGTTTAAAAAGTTTTGTGATTGCTTTTTTTTTTTTCAATTTTTTTTTTAGGTTGGGGTTTTTTGGTAGTCTTTCTTAGATTTTTTGGATTTTTCCCTGCTTTTGGTTTTTTTGATTTGGGCCTTTTCGTTTTTTGATTTAAACCTCGAGTTTTTTTTTTTTGCAATGGTTTTTTTTTAAAAAATTTCTCTTTTGGTGTTGCGTTTTTTTCCAAAACAAAAACCCAAAAAACGCAATACCAAAAAAAAAAGGTCAAAACGAAAAAACGGAAACCGCAAAACGAAAACCCAGAAAAACCCAAAACATCCCCCCAAACCCCCCAAAAAAAAAAACAAAAAAAAACCCCCCCAAAGAAAAAAACGAAAATTTAAAACAAAAAACCTAAAACAAACCCAAAAATGAAAAACAAAAAAACCAAAACCCAAACCCAAAAATTTTAAAAAAATCCAAAACAAAAAAACCCAGCGCAAAAAACACAACCCCCAGAAAAACCCCCACCAAAAACCCACCACCAACCCCGCCCCCCACCTACCACCACCACACCACCCCCAAAAAAAACCCACCCCACCCAAACACACCACCCACACACACACCACACACACACACCCCCCACAAAATTACTGACTTCCCCGACATAGGGGGAAACTCAATTTCAGCGGGGGCCCCCGAGGACCATCCTTTCCCCCCCCCAAGTACAAAAATAGTTAAACCAAAAGGGTGTTCTACATCAGCTAGGGTACTAAACCCTATTTTAAAAAACGAAAAAGGGGGGGGGGGGGGGGGGTCTTTTGGGTTTTATTTTGTTTTTAATTTAAAAAAAGGATTTTTCACAACAAAAAAGGGAAACAGTTTTTTTTAATACTTTAAAGGGAAAAATGCTGATGAAAAACTAAATTAGTAGCCCAAAATTTTCCCCACAATACAGTGGGTATAAAGTGATTTTTTTGGTCTGTAAAAAAGAAAAAAAAAGGCGAGGGTTTTAAGGGCCCCCAAACTGTCGCATAAATACTTTTACAGTGCAAAAAAATTTTGTAATGTTACGGGGACAACAAAAGGATTAAAATTTAATAATGAAAAAAAGAATAAATTTTTCAAGCTCATTTTTCACAATTTTTTAACATCTTTGGGGTCTGAAGAAAACCCTTTTGGGTTTATTTTTTTTGTGTTTGGGTGGGGGGGTTGTTTTTTTTTTTTTTTTTTTGCATTTTCTTAAAATTATTTCCCCAATTCCTTTTTTTTTAAAAGCATTAGGGTCTTCCAAAACTGTAGTTTTTCTTTTGACTGTAAAGGGCCGGGAAAAGGAGAGGGGGTCAAAAGGGAGAAACGACCCCTAGGAAAGGGGCCGTTTTTTTTAAAAAATTTTTCCGGGAAAATTTTTTCTTGTTGCCGGGGGTTTTTTTACGTGGCAAAAAGCATGCTGAACAGGGGATAAAAGCCAATGAGACTATAACAAAGATATGGGGTTTTGGATTTTGTGAAGGGGGGGGAAAAAAAATTTGTTAAGGGGGAAAAGGACTATTGGTGGGTCGAAAAAACCTATCGTAAAATGTGGGAAAAGGTAAAAAAACGGGGAATTGGTTTTACCCTTGGGGGAAGGGGTGAGCCCAGAAAAGTGCGGAGGGGTTGTGGGAGATGTTAAATTCCCTTTTGGGAGGGGGAATTTTAAACCCGTAAATAAAAATCACAGTAAGGCCCCCCGGAGGGTTTAAACAAAAAAGATTGCATTAAAAGGGGGGCAAAAAGTGGGGAAAGGGTTAATTGGCCTTTGGTAGAAAAGTTTTTCCCAAAATGGAGGGGGACCAAGCAACATTTGGGGGGGAAATTGGAACAAAAAAGGGAATTTTGGAAATTAAAAAGAGGAAAAAAGTTGGGGAAAAGGGTTCCTTGGTTTTGGAAAAATAAAAATGCAAAAAATAAAAGGGGTTTTTATTTTTCCCAATGGGGGTTGGTTTTTTGGCCTAAGGCCAAGGAAATTGTTTGGGGAATTTTTTGTAAAGAAAACCGAATTTTGGGGAAATGAGAAAACTTCTTTAGAGTTGATTTTTTGTTGGGGGAATTTGTTTGAAGTGTTTAAAAGTTGTAGAAAAAAATTTTTAAAACCCCTTGCCCAAAGGAAAAAAGGGGGGATCTACCCCAACCAAAAAACTATCTGAAGTTTTTTCCTTTTTGGGTTTGGGTAAAGGGTTCCCCCTTGAAAGTTTATGTTTTTTTGGGGTTTTGGGTAAACCCGCCAAAAACGCCAAATTTTCCCCTGGCAGGGAAAAGAGCAGAACCACCGTCTTTTGGGCTTTGTTGGGACTTGGGCGGGGTTTAAATTAACCTTTTTTTGGGGAATTATTTCCCCCTGGAAAGGGGTGTTCCCACAAAATTGTTGGGGAGGAAACCCTTTGTACCCTTGCGGCCACGGCCAGGGGCGCTGCTGTTTTAAAATTTACCTCCACTTAAAAAAAATAGTTTAAAAGTTTTGCCTGTCACCCTTTAAAAATAAAAATGGGTCCCCCCCAAAGGATTGTTTTAAAAAAAATTTTTTGAACATTTTTGGGGGGGAGGGGAAAAATCCAAACAAAAAACAAAAAAATCGGGTCCTTTAAATATTGTTAAAAACCACTCTTTTAAATCAGCAGTAGCTTTTTCTTGCAATAATCAAACCATAGAAAAATTTTTAAAAAAAAACATATCGCCCATTTCTAAAATTTTAATAAACCAAAAAAAATATAAAATTTTAGAACAGCTGATATAATTGGGGCTGCCCCAGGGAAAATCGGGGGTAAGTTCTTTATGAGTATCATTTATCTCTGTTAAAGACTGGATGTATTTGATAGTGTCCAAGATGAATGATACTTTTGACCTACCAAATAAATAATTGTACATACAATTTTGGTTTTTTGTACATTTTAAAACCACTTTCGTTTTTGTCAAAAAACCCAATTCAGAATGGGGGAACTGCAAGTGGGACATGGGGAATGTATGCTTTTTAAAAGCATAGTTCTTTTAATATGTAATATTTTTTGAAAAAACAAATTTTTTGTGCAAATTTTCCCAAGATAAAATTTTAAATTTTTTGGAAAAAAACAGTTATAGAATGAAAAATTTTTTTTTAGCAAAAAGGGGCCGGGGCCCGTTGTGGCTATTTTTTTTTTCCCCGAAAAATCGAGCACAAAATTCTTGCGGTATAAAAAAAGTTTTTTGAAGGGTTAAAAAATTAATTTTTTAAAAGCTGGCCAGAATTTTTTTCAAAAAACAAGAGATTTTCAAATTTTCCCCACTGTGGTTTCTTTTTTCTGTTTGAACTTAAAAAAATGCGACAACAATAAAAAATGGCAGCATTTTCAATATTTAAAATCTCGTTTAGTCAGAAGGAAAGACTAAAAAATTTCCATAAAAAAAACCCTTTTTCAAAAACTTACGGGAACAAACTGAAGCCTCTGTTTTTTTCCCCCTAAAGCTTCACCGATTATAGGGGACCCAGTGGCCATTAAAACTTTTAAGTTTATAATTCTTCAACCCACCATAGAACATAAAGGGTTATTAAATTTTAAAACAAAATCAAAAGTTTTTTTCAAAATTTCAGGTGATTAAAAATGAAACCCAAAACCCCTCTGTGGGGGAATGCCAGGGCTGTCATTTTTTTCCCCCACCTAACTTATGCTGGGTTGATCGTTAACAAACAGAACCCATTACATTTTTCTCTTTTTTTGGTTATCAAGTGCAAGGGTTTATCTTTCCCATATTTTGGGGTAAAAACCTTTTGGGGGTTAAAATTCAAAATAATTAAGAACAAAAAAAAAAAATCATCCCTTTCTTTAACACAAACGAACGAACGAACGAACAAAACGAAAAGGGGGAAAAAGAAAAAGCCCCATTTCCGTGGTTTTTTTTTTTCATCCACCCCTAAAAACAAAAAAATGAAGGGGAAAAAAATCTTTTGCACCCGAACTGCTTTTAAAAAATTGCTGTGTTTTTTATTGTTGTTTATGAGTTTAATCAAAAACAACAAAAAATTTCCAACAAATTTGGGAAAAAAAAAGAATGCACAATATAATAAAAAAAGGGGAGAGTGGGGGAGAAAAGGGGGGAGAGCAACACAAAGAGAGAGAGATGTGGGGGTTTGGGGACACAGAAAAAAAGAGACGGAGGGCCTGACACAAAGGGGGAGACAGAAAAAAAGAAGAAAAAAAGAAGGGTGAAGGAGAAGAGGAGGAGGAGGAGGAGAAGCATATCAAAAAAAAAAAACCAAAAACCCGCACATTCAAAACATCAACAGAAAAAACCTTTCCCCCTTGTGGGTTGACATTTTTGACCCAAGGTTTCCCCCTTTGCCCCTGGGGAAAAAAATGTTCACAAAAGCCCCAAAAATACTCCTCCACATCGTAATCCAACCACAAAATCCCCCCAATGCAACTGAAAAGAATGTGCACAAGAGCCAAACAAAAATACCCCCAAAAATGTGAATTTCCCAAAAACCCCGTCCCCTTATTGGGCCCCTGAAAAGAATGTGCCCCAAAAAAACACCAAAAATAACCCTCCACATCTGTGAAAACCCAAACCCCAAGTCCCCACCCGCTGCTAAAAAAATGTGCACAAAACCTAAAATTAAACTCATAACGGAATCCAAACCCCGAAATCCCCACAATGACACTGAAAAAAATGTACACAAAGGCCATAATTAAAACTCAAAAAGTGGGGTCCAAACACAATCCCCCCAATGCCACCGGGAAAAAAAATGTTCACAAAAGCAAAATGATTCCTTTCTCAAAAATCTGTGAATCCAAAACACAAAATCCCCCCAAAGTTTCTAAAAAAATGGCACAAAAACACCCTAAACCCCCCAAAATGTGAATCCAAACACAAAAACCCCCCAAACCCTAAAAGGAAAGTTGGGACAAAAGCACATATAATCCAAACGTGAATCCAAAACAAGTCCCCCCCAAATTTCACTAAAAAACTTTTCCAAAAAGGGACCTTTAAACCCCCAAAACCCCCGTTTCCCCCAAAGCCCTAAAAGAATGTGCACTCCCTTAAACCCCATCCAGGAAACTCCCTCCCCACATTGGGCCACTTTTTAAAAAATGTCAAAGCCCTTGTGGAATTCCAAACAACCCCAAATTTCCCCCCCAAGGTGGGTAAAGAAAGGGTTCACTCAATTTTTGACCTCAGTTAGATCCCCCCACACTGGCACCAAAGTTTTTGGGTATTGCGGCCTTTTGGTGGGTTGCCCCATTGGACGGCCGGTTTGGCCCCCCCAAAACCCTTACCCAAAATTTCCGGTGGTGGGGCCGCCAATGTTAGATGAAGGGTTGGGAACCCCCGAATGACCCGGCGTGTCAGGGGCCCCCATGGGCCCAAAAGCGGCCTAAAAAAATTTCCCGCCTTTAAATTTAACTTTCAGGCAAAACCACAAATATTTTAACAAGATGAAAAGGGGTGTCACCCAACGCCCCAAAACCAGAACACCAAAAAAAATTTAAAAAAAAAAAAAAAAGTGCCTTTTTTTTTCTTTATTTTACCAAAAGTCCAACTTTAAATTTTCTTCCAGGTTTTCCCCCAAACTTTTTCAAAATTTTTGGAAAAACCTTTTTTTAATTTCTAAAAATTTTCTTGGGGCCCCGTGGCCCCATTCTTTTTCCCAAATTTTGGAAAATTTTCACCCGCCACCTTTTAATTTTTTTCCACTTTTCCTTTCAGAAAGGGGTTTATTGTCAATTTTCATCTTTTTTCCAGGGGGTCCCGCTTTACGGTTCCCCTGGAAGTACACCGAAATGGCCTTTATTCTTTTCCCGGGGGTAAAGGGCCAATTTTCCCCCGACACCTTTTTTGAATTTTTTCCCCTGCAAAAAGGCGTTAAAATGTTCACTCGGCCTTTTCCTAAACCCATTTCTGGCCCGGGGGGCCCCCTTTATTTTCCCCTTTGGCCCCCCCAAGGCCCCCGAAAGGCCCCACTTTAAAAATTTGGCCCCCAATTTTGGAATTTTTTTTGGGTTTTAAAAAACAGGGAAAAAAAAGTGGGGTATGTTTTGCTCCCCTAAGGGAAAACCCAAACAGAGTAACTTTTTTTTTAAAACTGGCAAAAGCCTTTAAACTTTTATTAAAAATAAAACAAAACATAGACGAACAAACAATAGTGGGGGAAAAACAGTTTATGGGGCTGTGGTTTTGTCTCTATTTGACGCCGGGGCGCAGACACAAACCCCCGCCGTGTTCCCTTTTCCCATCCAGGGGGGGCGAAAAGGCCCCGGAGCAGGCAATAAAAAATATATTTTGCCTTAAAAGGGGTTGCGTGGTTCCCTTATGCAGCCCAGTGAAGGGGTTTTTTAAAACTTTAAAATTTTTTTTTTTTTTTTTTTAAAAATTTTTTATTTTCCCAGTTTCTCCCTCTAAAACTCCCCCTTTCCCCTCCCTCAAGTCCCAAAAACTTCCGACAGTTAGTTTTTGGCCTGCGCTTGTTTTTCCCCCACTAAGAATTTTTTTGTCTATGTTTTGTCTGACCCTTTTTTCAAATTTTTAAAAAGGCCCCCCCCCCTGTGCCAGTCTTTAATAAAAGGGACTCTGTGTTAGGTTTCCTTATGGGAGCAAAACCCAAACCCCCCTTGTTTACTGTTTTTTCGTTTACTGTTCCCTACCTCATTTCAAATTTTTGATTTTAATTGATAGGTGTCCTGAGGAATTTTGAATATTCTCTATGTACAAAAAATATCATGACCAAAAAAAAACACACTTGCTCCAATTCAAAGGGCATTCCTGTTTATATTTGTTGACAGTTGCAAGGGGTTTTCGCAGCTTTTTTGCGGTGATGTGCTGAGGTTTTTTTAACTTTACTTTCGCCAACAAAAGTCCCGCAAACATTCATTGTCCTGCAGATGATCTTACCGAAGAAAGATATGGGGCGAGCAAACAAAACGGATTGCATGGATTTATTCCTGCTCTGGAAAGCAAACCCCAAAGGCCGGATTTCCCTGGGAAATCAATGCTTCGCAGCCCAGGAAAATCTGCGCCCCCCTTTCCCCCGAATGACAAACACCCTGTAAAAACCCTTCAACAAGATGTTTCTCCAAAAATTTACCCAAGCGGCACAACATCATTTTTCTGGTATTGCATTGCACTCGGCTGCCCCAAAGTCTGTGAGTAGCCCTTCTGCTTGCTTTTTCCCCCCTGCGACGGGGATTTCTTTTTTGTAAAACTTTAATAAGTAAGGGGGGAATTTAGGAAGTTTTTTGTTTAAGAAGAAACCGGTTGGGGGTGGTTTTGTTTACTTGTTCGCCTCTAGAGTTTTCAAGGCACATGAAAAAATTGCTCTGTTTCCCGTCTATTCCAAAGGGTGAGAAACGCCGATGCAGTTTGAATTCCCCAAAAAATTTAATTTCTCGACCTCCCGTGCTTACTTCTGGAATATGTGCCACTTTTTTCCAAACTGTGTCCCCCGTTTCTTGGGCCCAAAGTGGGTTAGCATTTAAAAAAACTTTGAGGTCATAAACCACAGAATTTTTTGAATTTCTGAGATAACCAAAAGGGAAATTTTTTGGGTGGATGGCACTCCTCCCGTTTAGTGATGCTTGGGTCTTTTCTCTCATGCCCTGCAAGAAAGAGCCCTTTTCCCAATTTTTTGTCTCAAAGTTGGGTTTCTCATATTTTCAAGTGCCATGTTTTCTGTACAACCTTTTACCAAAACTTTTTTATGAGGAAATCATTTCTTTGGGAGTTTTTTTTAAACCCTTGGGCCGCACCCTGGAAATCAAGACTTTTCTTTCCAAAACCTTCACTACAGCTTACTTCTGCTGGGAACAGGCTGAAGATCTGTAAGTGACCTTTCTTCCCCCTTTTATAGGGGCTTCGAAACCGACACGGGTTTCTCATGGGGCCCCCAAAAGTTCCTTTTTTAAGAAAAAGCCAAAACAAAAAATTTACAGGGCCCGGTTTCTTGAGTGGGTTTACAATTTTCGGGGTGGGGACCTCCATGGGAAAGATCTCTCCCTTTTTTGTTTTTAACCAAAACCAGTTAAAGTTGAAAATTTTCCCTTTATTTCAAACTTTTTCCCCCCGGGAAAACCCTTCCCTAGAAACCCCTTTGGGTTTTTAAAAAAATAGAAGCAACCCCCTGTCTCATCTTTTTGTTGGAAAAAAAGATGCCCTTTCTTCCCGCTTTTACAGCATGCTTTTACCAAAACTTGCAACAGTTTTTCTATCATATACTCTTTTTCCATTCTTTCTGCTTGCAGTGTGAATTGTAACCAGTGAATCAGTTACGCAGAAGTACTCGAGTGGGAGGAAATGTCTGATTGCTGACAGCTGCATTTGTGAGTGAAATTGTGTCGGTGTGGCAAGAACCAGCACTTGTGTGGGAAGTGCTGCCTGTACGCTGACAGCTGCACTTGTGTGGAAGAGCTGCCCGGTACGCTGACAGCTGCACTTGTGTGGGAAGAGCTGCCCGGTACGCTGACAGCTGCACTTGTTAATACCAACGGTGAGACAAAAAGTCCTGCTCTCTGAAGGTCCCGAGTCCAGCGTCATCTGAAAAACAAAACAAACAAACCCATAATGCCTGTGACATTATAATCATAGATTCTCCTTGTAAGTGTGACAATCATGATATGACTAATAAGAAAAATGAAGAAAACAAAGGGTCAAATGTCTTATGCCTATGGTCACATCTTATAATCTGCTGTTCAGATTTATAGTGCCACTGCCAATTAACATGTTTTCAAGTGAGGACATTTGATCGATAAATATGTCACAAAGGAAAATTGGAAAGTCCTGTCTGGCATGATTGGACTTTTCCTAGAAGATAAAGTCCAATGGGAGTTTTAGCATGACATGTTGTCATGTAAGAATTCAAGATTTACCCAGTATAACAGAATTGGGGGTCAATGCAGAACTTGAAATTCACTCCGAGGAATCTCCAACTCATCGGGATCAAAATTAGTTATTGCTGACAAAATATTAATTTACTGTATTAAATATTGAGGTGTAATTTTCTTTTCTTTTTTTTTCCTGCGCTCTGCCCGTACCAAGGAGGGATTGAGTATGTGACTGCTTTCTATTCCCCACCATTCAGGTAACCACATTCTGTCTTCGGTGAGTGTGAATGTTTGGTACGTATGTATCTGTAGCCCAATGAGAGTGGTGCTTTTCTGATGAATTTTGCCGGGACAACTTTTTGTTGCCGTGGGTTCTTTTACGTGCACTAAATGCATGCTGCACATAGGACCTCGGTTTTTCTTCACATCCGAAAGACTAGCACCCAGACCACCGTCAATGGTCCAGGGGGTGGGAGAACAGATCCCGGCTCAGACGGAACCTGAACCCGGACATCTCACTTTTCTAGTCGTGTGCACGACCACTAGATCACCAAACCCTCTGAGGTGTTAGTAAAGAATAAGGGAAAAGAAGATAACGTTGGTTTCTGTAATAAAAGAAAAGAGTATGGTTGATCAGACAATACAGAATTGTCCCAAATGTTACCGGACTGTGCCACTGGTACTGAATTCTACTAAACGGTGATAATACGCCAAATAGTTGGCAAGATGCATCCACGCTGTAATAGTACTGGTCATTCTGTGACCAACACATTAAACGCAAGTCATACCTATTTAAGTGTTCCGATTTATACCAGTCATATCGTGTCCAGCGTACATCCTCACTAATACTGGTTGGCTGGCTTAAAACAACATGATTTGACTTTATTGCTGGCCATATATGTCTAGGATAATTCCGTACTAGATAGGTCAACTGGTCATCTCTGTATAAGTGCCCAGGACACTTTCAATAATACTGTCATGCTGTGGCCAGGATACATTCAAAACATAGTAGCCACAGCTATAATAGCTGTGCCCAGTGAACATCCCGTCTAATCATGGTCAACTTGTCATCACTGTATAACGGTTCCAGGGTGCATCCTCTGTAATACTGGTTATACTGTCACAACTTTACATAATGCTTATTGAAATACGTTACAGAGTGCCCACAGTACATCCCTACTACATTGGTCACATTGTGCCCAGGGTACCTCTTCACTAATATTGTAATACTGGTCATAGATACATAACTGTGCCCAACGTCCAACCACACATATCGTCAATTGGTCATAGTTAATATGTTATACAACTGTGCTCACAAATCCTCCACTTCTTGTGGATTGACATTTGTTGACAAGTCCCTTATGCCACTGAAAAGAATGTTCACAAAAGCACATAATACTTCCTCCACATCTGTGAATCCAACACAAGTCCCCACAATGCAACTGAAAAGAAGTGCACAAGAGCACACAAAAGTACCCCACAACTGTGAATCCAAACACAAGTCCCCCTTATGCCACTGAAAAGAATGTGCGCAAAAGCACATAATACTCCTCCACATCTGTGAATCCAAACACAGTCCCCCACAATGCTGCTAAAAAGAATGTGCACAAAAGCACATAATAATACTCATAACAGTGAATCCAAACAGAAGTCCCCACAATGACACTGAAAAGAATGTACACAAAGGCACATAATAATGCTCATAACAGTGAATCCAAACACAAGTCCCCACAATGCCACCGAAAAGAATGTGCACAAAAGCACATGATACTACTCAACATCTGTGAATCCAAACACAAGTCCCCACAATGTTGCAAAAAACAATGTGCACAAAAGCACATAATACCCCACAACTGTGAATCCAAACACAAGTCCCACACTGCTGCTAAAAGCAATGTGCACAAAAGCACATATACTCCACAACTGTGAATCCAAACACAAGTCCCCACAATGCTGCTAAAAACAATGTGCACAAAAGCACATAATACCCCACAACTGTGAATCCATACACAAGCCCCCCTTATGCCACTAAAAAGAATGTGCACAAAAGCACATAATAATACTCATAACAGTGAATCCAAACAGAAGTCCCCACAATGACACTGAAAAGAATGTACACAAAGGCACATCTGTGAATCCAAACACAAGTCCCCACAATGCTGCTGAAAAGAATGTGCACTCATGGTGACCTCAGTTTCGATCTCTCCTCTCCACATCTGCGACCATAGTTGTTAGTGTCATTGCCGCTGGTGCTGGCAGTTCCACAGGACACCATCATTGGACGGACACGGTGGCTCCCTCGCAAAAGGACTTCACTCATGATGGCTCTGCTAGTAGGTGGTGTCCATGCGTATGTTAGATCAGAACAGGCACCACTGAACACCACCGAAGTGACCTGGCAGTAGTGCAGGGCCTTCTCCGGTGGGTTGCCTCATGACGGCCTGAAATTGGCTCCGCCTGTGGACTGTTGACACGGTGGTGTGGCACGGCACACTGTGGTGCAGATGAGTGTGTTGGAAGTCAAGATGAACGGCGTGTCAGCAACGCCACTGGAAAGCGCAGAATGCGAGCACAAAAAAAAAAATAAAAAAATAAAACTATAGCCTCTAAATTTTTAATCTTCTCAGTCAAACCCTACAAATACTTTAACATTGTCATGCACAGAGTGATCCAACCAATCTGTTTCTCAAAATTCTAGAAACACGATTTGTTTATTTCTGGAAAAGACTGTCTTGTGCCCTTTTCTTTTTCTCAATTTGATTTCTCACAGTCCACTTAATTTTCTTCCAGTCTTTGCCTTGCAGAAAGGGTCATTGTCAATCATCTTCTGGCACTCTTTTTTTCCAGGCAGTCTGCAGTCACGAATGTATCTCTGGAAGTACACTCGAATGGCTGATGTCTGTGCAGGAGTGAGAAAGTCCTTCATGCCCTGACTCCTTTTCTGGACAGTTTTCTTCACACTGCAAACTGGCAGATAGATGTTACTCTGTGCCATGGGTTCATCATCCTGTGACATGGGCTGTCCTGCTTCTGGCCGCGCTGCGCGGTACGTCAAGTTTCCCTGCTGATGAAGTATGAGCTTCATCAGCCACCATGCCTTGACCTTCATTCTCAGACTCATTGTCCGATCTGTCCTCGATGCACATCTCTGAATCCTGGAATGACAAACAGTCGTCTAAGTGAATCTCACTCAGCGATTTTCCCTGGAATCGGTTTATCTGTCCTTGTTCTGCTGCAAGCAGAAGGCGACTGACTTTTGGTAATTGATAGGTAAACAGTAAACAAGGGGGGTATGTTTTGCTCCCATAAGGAAACCTAACACAGAGTAACTTTTATTCAAGACTGGCACAGCCTTTTAAACTTGAATAAAGTCAGACAAATACATAGACGAACAATCTAATAGTGGGGGAAAAACACAGTATTATGGACTGTGGTGTGTCTCTATTTGACGCCGGGAGCGCAGACACAACCAGCCGTGTCTCCGATCCAGCGGGCGAAAGGCCTCGGAGCAGGCAATACAAATATATCTGCCTTCAAAAGGGATTGCGATGGTTCCCTTATGCAGCTAGTGAAGAGTTTTCATATCTGTAACTTTTTTTTTTTTTTTTTTTTAAATAATTTCATTTTCCCAGTTTCTCCATCTTCAAACTCCCCTCCCCTCCCTCAAGTCCAAATCTTTGCCAGACAGTTCAGTTGTTGGCCTGCGCTTGTTTTTCCCCCACTATTAGATTGTTCGTCTATGTATTTGTCTGACTTTATTCAAGTTTAAAAGGCTGTGCCAGTCTTGAATAAAAGTTACTCTGTGTTAGGTTTCCTTATGGGAGCAAAACATACCCCACTTGTTTACTGTTTATCGTTTACTGTTCCTACCTCATTTCATTACCGATTTTAATTGATAGGTGTCCTGAGGAAGTCTGTAATATTCTCTATGTACAGAAATATCATGACCTAGAAAAGAACACACTTGCTCCAATTCATGGTCATTCATGTTCAGTATTTGTGTGACAGTTGCAAGGTGTTTTCGCAGCTTTGTGCTGGTGATGTGCTGAGGTTGCTCAACTTCACTTGCGCCAACAATGTCCCGCAAACATTCATGTCCTGCGAGATGATCTTCAGAAGAAAGATATGGTCGAGCAAACACAAACGGATTGCATGGATTTATTCCTGCTCGTGGACGCAAATCACAAAAAAGCCGGATTTCCTGGCACATCAATGCTGTCAGCAGCACAGGAACTCTGCGCCCCCGTTTCCCACGAATGACAAACACGTGTAAACCGTTCAACAAGATGTTTCTCCAAGTCTGACAATGCGCAGCAACATCATCTTCTGGTATTGCATTGCACTCGGCTGCCTCAAAGTCTGTGAGTAGCATTCTGCTTGCTTCTCCACTGCGACGGCGATTGAACATAATGATGTTTGTCAAACCAATCTTTGCCATTGCATCCCAAGTAGCAGTTGTTGGAGAAGATTTCAGTTCTTCATGCGATGCTTCCTTTCTGTATCATGTAATTTGTAAGCTTTTTCATGTCTTCTGTCAGAGGAAGAACGTGTGGTCTGTTGTACTTGTTCGCCTCTAGAGTTGCAAGAGCACATGAAGAAATATGCTCTGTCCAGTCTGATTCACAAAGACTGAGAAACGCAGATGCAGTTTGATTCAAAGAATCATTGCTCGACATCAGTGCTTCACTTCTGAGAATATGTGCACACTTTTTTCAAGCTGTGTCCCAGTTTCTTTGCCAATGATGGGTTAGCATAAAATTCTTTGATGAGTCATAGCCACAGAGTTTCTGAACTGCTGAGATAACAACAGAGAATTTTTCAGGGTGGATGGCACTCCTCAGATCAGTGATGCTTGGGTCTTGTTCTCTCACTGCATGCAAGAAACGAGCCAGTTCTCGAATCTTTTGTCTCATGTGATTTCTCATATGTTTCAAGTGACCATGTTTGCTGTACATCCTTTCACCATACTTTATTATGAGGAAATCATTTCTGGCAGTTTTTGAAACCTTGTCCGCAGCCATGGAACTCAAGACGTTTTCTTTCAAGCCTTCACTACAGCTTACTTCTGCTGGTAACATGGCTGAAGATCTGTAAGTGACCTTTCTTCCCTTCTTATCAGACGTTCGAAACCGACACGCTTTCTCATGGCGCCACAGTTCCTTGTTGAAGAAAAGCCAAGACAAAATTCACAGGGCAGGTACTTGAGTGGATCACAATTTTCGGATGGTGACCTCCATGGGATGATCTCTCCTTTTCTTGTTTTCAACACCTCACAGTTATGTTGATAATTTCCTTCATTTCTCAACTTTTCCAGCAAGAAATCCCTTTCCGTAGAACCCTTTGGTTTTGACATAATAGAAGCAACCTCTGTCTCATCTTTGTGTCTGGAAAGAGATGCTTGCTCAGCTTTGTACAGCATGCTTCACAAAACTTGCAACAGTTTTTCTTATCATTTTACTCTTTTTCATTCTTTCTGCTTGCAGTGTGAATTGTAACCAGTGAATCAGTTACCGCAGAAGTACTCGAGTGGGAGGAAATGTCTGATTTGCTGACAGCTGCATTTGTGAGTGAAATTGTGTCTGGTGTGGCAAGAACAGCACTTGTGTGGGAAGTGCTGCCTGGTACGCTGACAGCTGCACTTGTGTGGGAAGAGCTCCCCGGTACGCTGACAGCTGCACTTGTGTGGGAAGAGCTGCCCGGTACGCTGACAGCTGCACTTGTTAATACCAACGGTGAGACAAAAAGTCCTGCTCTCTGAAGGTCCCGAGTCCAGGCGTCATCTGAAAAACAAACAAACAAACCCATAATGCCTGTGACATTATAATCATAGATTCTCCTTGTAAGTGTGGACAATCATGATATGACTAATAAGAAAAATGAAGAAAACAAAGGGTCAAATGTCTTATGCCTATGGTCACATCTTATAATCTGCTGTTCAGATTTATAGTGCCACTGCCAATTAACATGTTTTCAAGTGAGGACATTTGATCGATAAATATGTCACAAAGGAAAATTGGAAAGTCCTGTCTGGCATGAATTGGACTTTTCCTAGAAGATAAAGTCCAATGGGAGTTTTAGCATGACATGTTGTCATGTAAGAATTCAAGATTTACCCAGGTATAACAGAATTGGGGGTCAATGCAGAACTTGAAATTCACTCCGAGGAATCTCCAACTCATCGGGATCAAAATTAGTTATTGCTGACAAAATATTAATTTACTGTATTAAATATTGAGGTGTAATTTTCTTTTCTTTTTTTTCCTGCGCTCTGCCCGTACCAAGGAGGGATTGAGTATGTGACTGCTTTCTATTCCCCACCATTCAGGTAACCACATTCTGTCTTCGGTGAGTGTGAATGTTTGGTACGTATGTATCTGTAGCCCCAAAGAGAGTGGTGCTTTTCTGATGAATTTTGCCGGGGACAACTTTTTTGTTGCCGTGGGTTCTTTTACGTGCACTAAATGCATGCTGCACATAGGACCTCGGTTTTTCTTCACATCCGAAAGACTAGCACCCAGACCACCGTCAATGGTCCAGGGGGTGGGAGAACAGATCCCGGCTCAGACGGAACCTGAACCCGGGACATCTCACTTTCTAGTCGTGTGCACGACCACTAGATCACCAAACCTCTGAGGTGTTAGTAAAGAATAAGGGAAAAGAAGATAACGTTGGTTTCTGTAAATAAAAGAAAAGAGTATGGTTGATCAGACAATACAGAATTGTCCCAAATGTTACCGGACTGTGCCACTGGTACTGAATTCTACTAAACGGTGATAAATACGCCAATAGTTGGCAAGATGCATCCACGCTGTAATAGTACTGGTCATCTGTGACCAACACATTAACGCAAGTCATACCTATTTAAGTGTTCCGATTTATACAGTCATATCGTGTCCAGCGTACATCCTCACTAATACTGGTTGGCTGGGCTTAAAACAACATGATTTGACTTTATTGCTGGCCATATATGTCTAGGATAATTCCGTATAGATATGGTCAACTGGTCATCTCTGTATAAGTGCCCAGGACACTTTTCAAAAATACTGTCATGCTGTGGCCAGGATACATTCAAAACATAGTAGCCACAGCTATATAGCTGTGCCCAGTGAACATCCCGTCTAATCATGGTCAACTTGTCATCACTGTATAACGGTGTCCAGGGTGCATCCTCTGTAATACTGGTTATACTGTCACAACTTTACATAATGCTTATTGAAATACGTTACAGAGTGCCCACAGTACATCCCTACTACATTGGTCACATTGTGCCCAGGGTACCTCTTCACTAATATTGTAATACTGGTCATAGATACATAACTGTGCCCAACGTCCAACCACACATATCGTCAATTGGTCATAGTTAATATGTTATACAACTGTGCTCACAAAATCCTCCTAATACAATTTATAAACATTTAAATTTGCTGAAAATGCACACCCACTTATGTTGGTTACGCTTGTCATCCATGCTTGTTGTATATAACGTGCCCATGGTTCATCCTCACCAATTCTGGTCATATTGTGCTCAGGGTACATGACAACTAATTCTGGTCATATAACTATGTTCCAAGAAATTTTCCACTAATAGTGGTGATTGCTGTACAGCTGTGCCCAGCGCACATACTAAATAACACTAAACCATCGACTGTAATGATATTCAGAAAGCATGTCTTAACATACAAGCAGCAAGCAAAAGAAAAACACTTGTCTATCATGAATTACAAAACACCTGATATGATTTACTATGCAACGACGAAATAATCAGCCCTTTTTTTTAAATGTAAAAGTATGAAAACAAATATGAGGGATAAAAAGTCAGACTGGAAACTTGGGGAGTTGAAAATTGTTATAGGACTATTTTTAATTACGCTTTCTCCTTGGCAGAATCGACTTGGCGAGGATACTTCAATTGCAGTTTTAATGTAAGAAACTCCAAATGGACTTTCTACAATACTGGTCTTTTGCCCGAGACACATAGCCCAAAGAACAATTTTTCTTCACACATAATGTATTGAAGGAAAAGGATAAAAGAAAGATGTGGGGAGGGGGGCAGAGAACATCAAGGACTGTCACCGTTTACTCTATGCTCTTTTGCCCATAACCCCCTCCTGGGGTATAGGCCATCAACGAGAGACCTCCAGCATCCCCTGTCCTGGGCTTTAACTCTAGCTAGGTCCAGGACAGTTTTTCTCTATCCCATTGCCATAGTATTGAGTTGAGTGGAGGTTGGTGGAGGTTTGCACACTGTAAGTGCTTTGACGATTTTTACAAATATTTCGTCCACTATCAAAAGTGTAGGGAGTACGACCTTTGACAGGGGGGGGGGGGGGGGGGTGGGGGGAGGAGAGGGAAAATGAGAGATCTGCCTGTGGACTTGACACGCGTTTGTCTTCTGCATTCTAAAGGGTGGAACACATTCCGATTTTGGATAAGCTCGAAGCAGAAAAGGAAATGGGAAATTTTCTTGTGAAGACAGGAAGGCCAATAAGAGAGAAAAATGACAGATGATAGAAAGAAAAAGAAAGACAGAGTCAGAAAGAGATAAGAGGAAGTTATGAACATACAACTTCCAGAAGATGGGAAATCTGTCTGTTTATAGCCACCTCTGTTAACCCCACAAGAATGGATGTGTCTATAGTTTGCTCTTTATGCAACTAGTAAAGAAATCCTTTCTTTGTTTTTTTTTTTTCTTGTTTTGTTTTTTACACCATGCAAGGAAAGCAACATACTTGAAGATGACAGCTGAGGTAGGCACAAAGCGGAATTGTCAGTATCCTCCTCTTCACTGGAACTGGGAATAAACTCAAGCCCTGAGCTGTAGGCACCCTCTGACGAGTCTGTGAAAAGAAAGCGATTTTTTTTTTTTTTTTTTTTTTTTTAACAAAATAATCACATACAAAAATGTACTGATATGTGTGTAAACCTACATTTCTGATATCACTCACTACTGACAAAGTGCAAAGCAACATTCACTGTGTTGATCTTATTTGGAAAGTAATGTTTATTTTCTGCAGAATCATCTAGCTGTTTAACACACTGCCAATTTTATACATTGTAGTGGCGTCTGAAATAACTTCCCTTGATGTCCTAAACACCAACATAAATCTGTAAAAAAAAAAAAAGAAATATAAAATGATATTAATAATCCGTGTTCAAGATCTGCCATGCAAACAATATACATGAGTGTTTTATTTGCAAAACTTTACATATCATGCCAGCTTTATGATTCTGCTTGAACAAAACAAATAAATTGAACAAAAGCAGACAAAAAACACAAAATATGACAATATACTTTTGTTGTCACTACAAGAAATTCAAATTTACATTCACACAGGAAATTAAACCGCATACTCCCTGAGGATGACATGTGCCTGCTTTAATTGCGGGATTATAAACAGTCACACACAAAACTCCAGTCCCTTTGTTAAGTAGGCATGGATGTTTTCTTGCTTGTCTAGATAGGGAGTGTCCGCAGGAGTTACAGTCTGTTTTTTGCAGAAGAAAAAACCGTACACATACCTTCAGAATCTGTAGCAGATTCGGATACTGAAGACGGATTTCTGTCAAAACAAAAGAAATGGTTATGAACATAGAAAACCAATACTTCTATCAAGTTTTCTAAAAAAAAGAAATTTCACTTAGTGGACATTTTAACAAATACTTTTCTGATCAAGGTTTACTAAATGTTACAACCTGGAGTGGAACATCATGAAATGACAAAACATAACACCCAAAACGAAAAGAAACCCCCAAAAAGACAAAACGCAAATCACACAACATAAAACATCATACAAGACAAACGCAAAATGTAAAACAAAAACGCTAAAACAAACCTTACACAAAATGAAAAATGAAAAAGGGAGAACACAAAACCTAGAACGCAAAAATACACAAAACACAGATCCAAAACAAAAACCTTAACACCGAGAGCAAAACACACGCACGCACGCACGCACGCACGCACGCACGCACGCACGCACGCACGCACGCACGCGCGCTCGCGCGCACACACACACACACACACACACACACACACACACAACACACACACACACACAAAACACAACAAATCACAAACGGAAAGCGGAAAACGGTAAACACAAACAGAAACCCATAACACCCAAAACGAAAACAAACCCCCAAAAGACAAAACGCAAATCACACAACATACAAGACAAACGCAAAATGTAAAACAAAAGCGCTAAAACAGAGAACACAAAATGCCAAACGCGAAAAAGCATAAAACCATACACAATATGGAAAACGAAAGATGTAAATGGAAAAATGAAAAAACACAAAAATGGCAAAATGGCATTTGTGTTTTAGTTTTTGTTTTTTCGGTTTTGCTTTTTTCAATTTTGCGTTTTTGGTTTTACACTTTATGTTTTGTGTTTTAAGTTTTGCGTTTTTGTTTCTGAGTTTTGTGTTTGTGTTTAGTGTTTTGTTTTTTTCCATTTTGAGTTTTACGTTTGGAATTTTGCGTTTTGCGTTTCTACGTTTTTCGTGTTTCGTTTTGGTTTTTTTTCTTGCATGTTCCGTCTTGCTTGTTTTGTTTTGTTTTTACGTTTTCCTTTTTGTGTTTTAGTTTTCTATATTCCATTTGCTTTTGCGCTTTGCTTTTACGTTCAACGTTTTTGCTTTTTGCGCTTAGCGTTTTGCCTTTTCTAGTTTGCGTTATGCGTTTCATGGTTTACATTTGTATTTTGCAATTTGTGTTTATGCTTTGGTTGTTTGCTTTGCGTTTTGCGCTTTGAGTTTCACATTTTGCCTTCTGCGCTTTCGTTTTGTATTTTGCGTTTAGCTCTTCTCGTTTTCAATTCGTATTTTGCTTCTTGCGTTTTCCGTTTTTCCTTTTCCGTTGTGCGATTTTGCCTTTGTCGTTTTCATTTTGTGATTTTCATTTTTGCGTTTTCTGTTTTCTGTTTCATTTTTTTTTTTAGGTCTTGGGTTTTCCGTTTTCCGTTTTGTATTCTGCACTTATTTGTTTTCTTATTTTGTGTTTTGAGCTTTCGTATTGCATTTTATGCTTTGTGTTTTACATTCATGGTCTTGTTGTGTTTTTGCATTTCCTGTGGTTTGTGTTTTGTGTATTGCGTTTTATAGTTTTGTATTTTGCGTTTTGCCTTTTACGTTTTCTATTTTCCGTTTTGTATTTTCGTATTGCAAGTTTGCGTTTGGTGTTTTACGTTTTAAGCCTTACGTTGCATGTTGTTTGCTCTGTTTTCCTTTTGTATTTTGCATTTTGCTCAGCGTTTTGCGTCGTCCTTTGCATTTTGCATTTTTGCGGTTTTGTTTTTGCTATTTGTTTTTTACCTTTTCTGTTTTATGTAGTCGTAATACACATTGTGTTTGATTTCCACTTTTTTGTTCTTGTCCTCATCATGGTATGTTTATGTTTTGTGTTTAAATTTTGTAATTTGCCCTTTGCGTTCTGCGTTTTATATTTTCAATTTGCGTTTTGGGCTTTAAGTTTTGTGATTTGCGTTTTCTGTTTTCAATTTTTGTTTAGGTTGTGGATTTTGCGTAGTCGTCTTAGAGTTTTGAGAGTTTTCTCTGCGTTTGGTGTTTTTGATTTGGCCTTTCGTGTATTTGATTTGAACCTCGAGTTTTGTTTTTTGCAATGGTTTTTGTTTTACAATTTCTCTTTTGCGTGTTGCGTTTTGGTCCAAACAGAAACTCAAAACGCAATACGCAAAACAAAAAGTCAAAACGCAAAACGGAAACCGCACAAACGAAAATCCAGTAAAACAAAACATAACACCCAAAACGAAAACAAACCCCCAAAGAGACAAAACGCAAATCACACAACATAAAACATCATGCAAGACAAACGCAAAATGTAAAACAAAAAACGCTAAAACAAACCTTACACAAAATAAAAATGCAAAAGGGAGAACACAAAACCTAGAACGCAAAAATACACAAACGACAGATCCAAAACAAAAAACTTAACACCGAGCGCAAAACACACACGCACGCACGCACGCACGCACGCACGCACGCACGCGCGCGCGCGCGCGCGCAAACACACACACACACACACACACACACACACACACACACACACACACACAACACAACAAATCACAAACGGAAAGCGGAAAACGGTAACCACAAACAGAAACCCAAAACGCAATACGCAAACCAAAAAAGTCGAAACGCAAAACGGAAACCGCACAAACGAAAATCCAGTAAAACAAAACATAATACCCAAAACGAAAACAAAACCCCAAAAAGACAAAACGCAAATCACACAACATAAAACATCATACAAGACAAATGCAAAATGTAAAACAAAAAACGCTAAAACAAACCTTACACAAAATGAAAAATGAAAAAGGGAGAAACACAAATCGCAAAAATACACAAAACGCAGATCCAAAACAAAAACCTTAACACCGAGAGCAAAACACACCAGCACGCACGCACGCACGCACGCACGCACGCACGCACGCACGCACGCACGCACGCACGCACGCACGCTCGCGAGCACACACACACACACACACACACAAAACACAACAAATCACAAACGGAAAGCGGAAAACGGTAAACACAAACAGAAACCCATAACACCCAAAACGAAAACAAACCCCCAAAAAGACAAAACGCAAATCACACAACATACAAGACAAACGCAAAATGTAAAACAAAAACGCTAAAACAGAGAACACAAAATGCCAAACGCGAAAAAGCATAAAACCATACACAATATGGAAAACGAAAGATGTAAATGGAAAAATGAAAAACACAAAAATGGCAAAATGGCATTTGTGTTTTAGTTTTTGTTTTTCGGTTTTGCTTTTTTCAATTTTGCGTTTTTGGGTTTTTTTACACTTTATGTTTTGTGTTTTAAGTTTTGCGTTTTTGTTTCTGAGTTTTGTGTTTGTGTTTAGTGGTTTTTTTTTTTTTCATTTTGAGTTTTACGTTTGGAATTTTGCGTTTTGCGTTCTCTACGTTTTTCGTGTTTCGTTTTGGTTTTTTTTCTTGCATGTTCCGTCTTGCTTGTTTTGTTTTGTTTTTTACGTTTTCCTTTTTGTGTTTTAGTTTTCTATATTCCATTTGCTTTTTGCGCTTTGCTTTTACGTTCAACGTTTTTGCTTTTTGCGCTTAGCGTTTTGCCTTTTCTAGTTTGCGTTATGCGTTTCATGGTTTACATTTGTATTTTGCAATTTGTGTTTATGCTTTGGGTTGTTTGCTTTGCGTTTTGCGCTTTGAGTTTCACATTTTGCCTTCTGCGCTTTCGTTTTGTATTTTGCGTTTAGCTCTTCTCGTTTTCAATTCGTATTTTGCTTCTTGCGTTTTCCGTTTTTCCTTTTCCGTTGTGCGATTTTGCCTTTGTCGTTTTCATTTTGTGATTTTCATTTTTGCGTTTTCTGTTTTCTGTTTCATTTTTTTTTTTAGGTCTTGGGTTTTCCGTTTTCCGTTTTGTATTCTGCACTTATTTGTTTTCTTATTTTGTGTTTTGAGCTTTCGTATTGCATTTTATGCTTTGTGTTTTACATTTATGGTCTTGTTGTGTTTTTGCATTTCCTGTGGTTTGTGTTTTGTGTATTGCGTTTTATAGTTTTGTATTTTGCGTTTTGCCTTTTACGTTTTCTATTTTCCGTTTTGTATTTTCGTATTGCAAGTTTGCGTTTGGTGTTTTACGTTTTAAGCCTTACGTTGCATGTTGTTTGCTCTGTTTTCCTTTTGTATTTTGCATTTTGCTCAGCGTTTTGCGTCGTCCTTTTGCATTTTGCATTTTTGCGGTTTTGTTTTTGCTATTTGTTTTTTACCTTTTCTGTTTTATGTAGTCGTAATACACATTGTGTTTTGATTTCCACTTTTTTGTTCTTGTCCTCATCATGGTATGTTTATGTTTTGTGTTTAAATTTTGTAATTTGCCCTTTGCGTTCTGCGTTTTATATTTTCAATTTGCGTTTTGGGCTTTAAGTTTTGTGATTTGCGTTTTCTGTTTTCAATTTTTGTTTTAGGTTGTGGGTTTTGCGTAGTCGTCTTAGAGTTTTGAGAGTTTTCTCTGCGTTTGGTGTTTTTGATTTGGCCTTTCGTGTTTTTGATTTGAACCTCGAGTTTTGTTTTTTGCAATGGTTTTTGTTTTACAATTTCTCTTTTGCGTGTTGCGTTTTGGTCCAAACAGAAACTCAAAACGCAATACGCAAAACAAAAAAGTCAAAACGCAAAACGGAAACCGCACAAACGAAAATCCAGTAAAACAAAACATAACCCCCAAAACGAAAACAAACCCCCAAAGAGACAAAACGCAAATCACACAACATAAAACATCATGCAAGACAAACGCAAAATGTAAAACAAAAAACGCTAAAACAAACCTTACACAAAATAAAAATGCAAAAGGGAGAACACAAAACCTAGAACGCAAAAATACACAAACGACAGATCCAAAACAAAAAACTTAACACCGAGCGCAAAACACACACGCACGCACGCACGCACGCACGCACGCACGCACGCACGCACGCACGCACGCACGCACGCGCGCGCGCGCGCGCGCGCGCACACACACACACACACACACACACACACACACACACACACACACACACACAACACAACAAATCACAAACGGAAAGCGGAAAACGGTAACC
>JAFLJL010018278.1:118567-151062 GCA_018398815.1 Conus ventricosus
TTTTATCGAATCACATCTGAATCAAAATCCCTAAATAGGGGATGCAGCCTTCCTCTTTTTTGGGGGATTGTTTTTGAAAAAGCCATGATGTATTTTATTTTATTTCATCTCTCCCTTACCCACCCACCTTGGAGTCCAACTAAGGGGCCAGGGCCAAGAAACCAATGTCTTGACCCCTTCCAGGCTTCGGGAGAGATATACGACAAACAGAAACTACCAACCCTATCCCCCCTGATCATGCTCAACTCCCGGGGACAGAGAGCTGAGCACTGCAGGGGTTAACTTGGCCAGTAGGGAAACTGTCCGTCTTGACCAGCCCCAAGAAGGGGAGCCGATTAGTACACCCGGCCAAAGTGTACTCCCTGTCTAGGAGAGGTCCGAGCCAAAGTGATGTGTTGAGAGCGCTGGCCCTCTCAATCACCAGGATCTCATTCCCCTCCGACACAGGTCGCACCGCACGGCAAACGCGGCGGATCTGAAGGAGACCACAGAGAGAAAAGGAGTGTGGAAAAGAAGACTGAAGGGGAGACGAAGATAGAAAAGGGCCAAATAAGGGAGCAGAAAAACAAGAAAAGGAGAAAGGTGGGTTACTCTTAGTCAGGATCCTCACCCTTAGCCTATCTGACATGGGAAGCCCTACCAGGGGCATCAACTCCTTACCACGTTACGCTTAGGCCAAACAGCATCTGCACCTCTCAGGCCTAGAAGCAGTGTGAAAAAAACAGCCTATCGCCAAGTATTGATGCCCCGCCAGCAAAGCCTAAGGGATCACTGGACCACGCAAACCCTCCGACCACGACAAGGTCGCAACCCCCCGGAGGGATCCATACACAAGTCCCCCTTATGCCACTGAAAGAATGTGCACAAAAGCACATAATACTCCTCCACATCTGTGAATCCAAACACAAGTCCCCACAATGCTGCTAAAAAGAAGTGCACAAAAGCACATAATAACCCCACAACTGCGAATCCATACACAAGTCACCCTTATGCCACGAAAAAGATGTGCACAAAAGCACATAATAATACTCATAACAGTGAACCCAACCACAAGTTCCCACAATGCCACTGAAAAGCATGTACACAAAAGCACATGTTTACTACTCAACATCTGTGAATCCAAACACAAATCCCCACAATGCTGCTAAAAAGAATGTGCACAAAAGCACATAATACCCCACAACTGTGAATCCATACACAAGTCCCCCTTATGCCACTAAAATGAATGTGCACAAAGCACATAATAATACTCATAACAGTGAACCCAAACACAAGTTCCCACAATGCCACTGAAAAGCATGTACACAAAAGCACATGTTACTACTCAACATCTGTGAATCCAAACACAAATCCCCACAATGCTGCTAAAAAGAATGTGCACAAAAGCACATATACCCCACAACTGTGAATCCATGCACAAGTCCCCCCTTATGCCACTAAAATGAATGTGCACAAAAGCACATAATAATATCATAACAGTGAACCCAAACACAAGTTCCCACAATGCCACTGAAAAGCATGTACACAAAAGCACATGATACTACTCAACATCTGTGAATCCAAACACAAGTCCCCACAATGCGCTGAAAGGGCCTTCTCCTGTGGGTTGCCTCATGACGGCCTGAAATTGGCTCCACCTGTGGACTGTTGACACGGTGGTGTGGCACGCACACTGTGGTGCAGATGATGTGTGTTGGAAGTCAAGATGAACGGCGTGTCAGCACCGCCACTGGACAAGCGCAGAATGCGAGCACACAAAAAAAATAAATAAATAAAACTATAGCCTCTAAATTTTTAATCTTCTCAGTCAAACCCTACAAATACTTTTACATTGTCATGCACAGAGTGATCCAACCAATCTGTTTCTCAAAATTCTAGAACACACGATTTGTTTATTTCTGGAAAAGACGTTTTGTGCCCTTTTCTTTTTCTCAATTTGATTTCTCACAGTCCACTTAATTTTCTTCCAGTCTTTTCCTTGCAGAAAGGGCTCATTGTCAATCATCTTCTGGCACTCTTTTTTTCCAGCAGTCTGCAGTCACGAATGTATCTCTGGAAGTACACTCGAAATGGCTGATGTCTGTGCAGGAGTGAGAAAGTCCTCATGCCCTGACTACTCTTTTCTTGACAGTTTTCTTCACACTGCAAACTGGCAGATGTTCACTCTGTGCCATGGGTTCTCATCACTGTGCCATGGCCTGTCCTGCTTCTGGCCGCGCTGCGCGGTACGTCAAGCTTCCTGCTGATGAAGTCTGAGATTCATCAGCCACCATGCCTTGACCTTCATTCTCAGACTCATTGTCCGATCTGTCCTCGATGCACATCTCTGAATCCTGGACTGACAACAGTCGTCTAAATGAATCTCACTCAGCGATTTTCCCTGGAATCGGTTTATCTGTCCTTGTTCTGCTGCAAGCAGAAGGCGACTGACTTTTGCTAACTGATAGGTGTCCTGAGAAGTCTGTAATATTCTCTATGTACCGAATATCATGACCTAGAAACGAACACACTTGCTCCAATTCATGGTCATTCATGTTCAGTATTTGTGTGACAGTTGCAAGGTGTTTTCGCAGCTTTGTGCTGGTGATGTGCTGAGGTTGCTCAACTTCACTTGCGCCAACAATGTCCCGCAAACATTCATGTCCTGCGAGATGATCTTCAGAAGAAAGATATGGTCGAGCAAACACAAACGGATTGCATGGATTTATTCCTGCTCGTGGACGCAAATCACAAAGAAGCCGAATTTCCTGGCACATCAATGCTGTCAGCAGCACAGGAACTCTGCGCCCCCGTTTCCCACGAATGACAACACGTGTAAACCGTTCAACAAGATGTTTCTCCAAGTCTGACAATGCTGCAGCAACATCATCTTCTGGTATTGCATTGCACTCGGCTGCCTCAAAGTCTGTGAGTAGCATTCTGCTTGCTTCTCCACTGCGACGGCGATTGAACATAATGATGTTTGTCAAACAAATCTTTGCCATTGCATGCCAAGTAGCAGTTGTCGGAGAAGATTTCAGTTCTTCCATGCGATGCTTCCTTTCCTGTATCATGTAATTTGTAAGCTTTTTCATGTCTTCTGTCAGAGGAAGAACGTGTGGTCTGTTGTACTTGTTCGCCTCTAGAGTTGCAAGAGCACATGAAGAAATATGCTCTGTCCAGTCTGATTCACAAAGACTGAGAAACGCAGATGCAGTTTGATTCAAAGAATCATTGCTCGACATCAGTGCTTCACTTCTGAGAATATGTGCACACTTTTTCAAGCTGTGTCCCAGTTTCTTTGCCAATGATGGGTTAGCATAAAAATTCTTTGATGAGTCATAGCCACAGAGTTTCTGAACTGCTGAGATAACAACAGAGAATTTTCAGGGTGGATGGCACTTCTAGATCAGTGATGCTTGTGTCTTGTTCTCTCACTGCATGCAAGAAACGAGCCAGTTCTCGAATCTTTTGTCTCATGTGATTTCTCATATGTTTCAAGTGACCATGTTGCTGTACATCCTTTCACCATACTTTATTATGAGGAAATCATTTCTGGCAGTTTTTGAAACCTTGTCCGCAGCCATGGAACTCAAGACGTTTTCTTTCAAGCCTTCACTACAGCTTACTTCTGCTGGTAACATGGCTGAAGATCTGTAAGTGACCTTTCTTCCCTTCTTATCAGACGTTCGAAACCGACACGCTTTCTCATGGCGCCACAGTTCCTTGTTGAAGAAAAAGCCAAGACAAAATTCACAGGGCAGGTACTTGAGTGATCACAATTTTCGGATGGTGACCTCCATGGGATGACTCTCCTTTTCTTGTTTTCAACACCTCACAGTTATGTTGATAATTTCCTTCATTTCTCAACTTTTCCAGCAAGAACTCCCTTTCCGTAGAACCCTTTGGTTTTGACATAATAGAAGCAACCTCTGTCTCATCTTTGTGTTTGGAAAAGAGATGCTTGCTCAGCTTTGTGCAGCATGCTTCACAAAACTTGCAACAGTTTTTCTTATCATATACTCTTTTTCCATTCTTTCTGCTTGCAGTGTGAATTGTAACCAGTGAATCAGTTACCACAGAAGTACTCGAGTGGGAGGAAATGTCTGATTTGCTGACAGCTGCACTTGTGTGTGAAATTGTGTCTGGTGTGGCAAGAACAGCACTTGTGTGGGAAGTGCTGCCTGTACGCTGACAGCTGCACTCGTGTGGGAAGAGCTGCCTGGTACGCTGACAGCTGCACTTGTGTGGGAAGAGCTGCCTGGTACGCTGACAGCTGCACTTGTGTGGGAAGTGCTGCCTGGTACGCTGACAGCTGCGACTCATGCAGGAAGTGCTGCCTGGTACGCTGACAGCTGCACTTGTGTGGGAAGAGCTGCCTGGTACGCTGACAGCTGCACTTGTGTGGGAAGAGCTGCCTGGTACGCTGACAGCTGCACTTGTGTGGAAGAGCTGCCTGGTACGCTGACAGCTGCACTCGTGCAGGAAGAGCTGCCCGGTACGCTGACAGCTGCACTTGTGTGGGAAGAGCTGCCCGGTACGCTGACAGCTGCACTTGTGTGGGAAGCGCTGCCTGGTACGCTGACAGCTGCATTGTTAATACCAACGGTGAGACAAAAGTCCTGCTCTCTGAAGGTCCGAGTCCAGGCGTCATCTGAAAAACAAACAAACCCATAATGCCGTGACATTATAATCATAGATTCTCCTTGAAGTGTGACAATCATGATATGACTAATAAGAAAAAGAAGAAAACAAAGGGTCAAATGTCTTATGCCTATGGTCACATTTTATAATCTGCTGTTCAGATTTATAGTGCCACTGCCAATTAACATGTTTTTCAAGTGAGGACATGTGATCCAAACAAAGTGTGACCTTAGTCGATAAATATGTCACAAAGGAAAATTGGAAAGTCCTGTCTGGCATGAATTGGACTTTTCAGCATGACATGTTGTCATGTAAGAATTCAAAATTTACCCAGGTATAACAGAATTGGGGGTCAATGCAAAACTTGAAATTCACTCCGAGGAAATCTCCAACTCACGGGATCAAAATTAGTTATTGCTGACAAAATAATAATTTACTGTATTAAATATTGAGGTGTAAGTTTCTTTTTTTTCTTCTGCGCTCTGCCCGTACCAAGGAGGGATTGAGTATGTGACTGCTTTCTGTTCCCCACCATTCAGGTAGCCACATTCTGTCTTCGGTGAGTGTGAATGTTTGGTACGTATGTATCTGTAGCCCAATGAGAGTGGTGCTTTTCTAAAGAATTTTGCCGGGGACAACTTTTTTGTTGCCGTGGGTTCTTTACGTGCACTAAATGCATGCTGCACATAGGACCTCGGTTTTTCTTCACATCCGAAAGACTAGCACCCAGACCACCGTCAATGGTCCAGGGGGTGGGAGAAAAGATCCCGGCTCAGACGGAACCTGAACCCGGGACATCTCACTTTCTAGTCGTGTGCACGACCACTAGATCACCAAACCCTCTGAGGTGTTAGTAAAGAATAAGGGAAAAGAAGATAACGTTGGTTTCTGTAATAAAAGAAAAGAGTATGGTGATCTAAACACCATATTGTACTTCTATCAGACAATACAGAATTGTCCCAAATGTTACTGGATTGTGCCACTGGTACTGAATTCTACTAAATGGTGATAAATACGCCAAATAGTTGGCAAGATGCATCCACGCTGTAATAGTACTGGTCATTCTGTGACCAACACATTAACGCAAGTCATACCTATTTAAGTGTTCCGATTTATACCAGTCATATCGTGTCCAGCGTACATCCTCACTAATACTGGTTGGCTGGGCTTAAAACAACACGATTTGACTTAAATTGATGTCCTCACTATTGCTGGCCATATATGTCTAGGATAATTCCGTACTAGATATGGTCAATGGTCATCTCTGATAAGGCCCAGGACACTTTTCAATAATACTGTCATGCTCTGGCCAGGATACATCAAAACATAGTAGCCACAGCTATATAGCTGTGCCCAGAGAACATCCTGTCTAATCATGGTCAACTTGTCATCACTGTATAACGGTGTCCAGGGTGCATCCTCTCTAATACTGGTTATACTGTCACAACTTTACATAATGCTCATTGAAATACGTTACAGAGTGCCACAAGTACATCCCTACTACATTGGTCACATTGTGCCCAGGGTACCTCTTCACTAATATTGTAATACCGGTCATAGATACATAACTGTGCCCAACGTCCAACCACACATATCGTCAATTGGTCATAGTTACATATGTTATACAACTGTGCTCACAATATCCTCCTAATACAATTTATAAACATTTAAATTTGCTGAAAATGCATCCCCACTAATGTTGGTTACGCTTGTCATCAGAGAACAGGAAATGTCTGTTCTACCCCACTTGCTCCTCCACCAAGTTTTTGGGCGAAAGTGGCCTAAAAGCGGCATTTATTAGTTCTCTGACAAGTAAGACTTCAATAACCAAAAAATAACGATTATCTACAACAAACATACTGTGTAGGGTTATCCGTTTTAATACTAAATTTACTAAACTTTTCAGATTTTAGTTTTTGCTTAATCCTATGTTTTTCCTGGTCATTTTCAATAACATCATTTTCGCGCAAACATCTTCAAATGAGTCTCTGTCTTTCATGTGAAATAACACTACAGTCTTTAACTGTTCTCTAAAGTTTTTTTAAAAACCGAGTTATTTTTTTGGGATAAAATCCACACATTATCCCATGGGGTCTTCCCCGAAAGCCAGGTTTTTGGGGAAAACGGGTTTCTCTTTTTAACTTTTATCTTTTTCTGCCAAAAACAGTATCTATAAAAAGAGTGTCTGCGTTCCTTCAAAACACTTTATAAAAGCTTTTTTAAACACTCACTCATTTTTTTGGGGGCTAGGTTTAATTTAAAATCCTAAATTGGGTTGTCCTTTTTAAACCCTTTCTATAAATGTTATGTTTGTTCCTTTTAATGTTTGGCGAAAATCAAAATTATGATAAAAAATTATAGGATAACTGTTTGTAATAAGTTAGGAAAAAATATTGTTTTTCCAAACCATTTTTCCCCACAAAACCCATTGAACAATGAGGGGTTTTTTATCAAAAAAGTTTAAACTGCTCCATGTTTTTTTAACAGAATTTTAAATTTATTTTTTTTATCTTTACTCTCCCCCCCCAAAAAACTTTTTTCGTAAAATTAAAACCCTATGGGGCCCTTTAAAGGGTAAGATTAATCCAATTTAGTTCTGTAAGATTGTTTCTATTTAAGTCAACTTTGATTTTGTGGTTTGGGTTGTTAGGTTTTCTTAATACCTCCCCATTGTAAAAGAAGCGGGGGTAAGGGTTAAGGCTTTTAAACGTCTAAGTTTTGCCAGCAATTTTTTTTTTCCTTTTATAAGGACGTCACTAAGCCCAAAACCCCCACCCTTTCCCCGCTTTTAAAAAGCGGGAAAATTTCCCAAAACCCTTGTGAACTTTGTCTCCAAATTTTTGTTGGGAAAGAACTGTAATTTTGTAGAAGCTTTTTTTTAAAGGGTTTTTTTCTGTGGAGGTGTACTGTTTTTTCCCATACGGCTTTGTTTTTTTTTTTTCCGGGACTTTTGCCCGGCCGGGGCCATAGACTTAAAATGAAAAGGGGCCCAGAGGGGAATGTTTTTTAAAAAATTTTTTTGACGGTTTAAAATTTTGTAAAGGGGGTTTTGAATTCAAAATTTTTTTTCCCCATTCTTAATAGGGTTCTAAGTCCCATTTGGGGGCAGGTTTTGCCCTATTTTATATTATACGGGCCCAAAACATTTTTTTGCCTCTAGTTTGCCCCCTTTAGTTGTTTAGTTTAGGAAATTTTTGCTGTCCCCCAACTCTTTGCGTTTAAAATACCCCCCCGGGTTTTTAGTGTACTCAAAACCCCTACAAAGGCCCCTATCTCCCCTTTTCTGTTCAATGGTCCGCAAAATCGGCAAGATTTTTTAAATTTCAAAGGGTTTATACCCCCTACAGGCGCAAAGGTTTAACTCCTGATTTTTTTGGCCCACGCAAAATTTATTTTTTTTTTCGTATTATTTTATTTCCAAAACAATGTGCAGGTTACCCTTTTACAATTTTCCCCCCGCTTTGTCTTTGTTTTTTAATATTAAATGACCCGCCCCCCTCCACAAACAATTTTTTTAAATTGTAAATTGGGGAAATTTGTTAATTTCATTGAAATTATGCAGCCCCCCTGACGGAAAAAGAGCTTTTTAAAAAAACGTTTGGGGGGGCCTTCCATCATAAAAAGTTTTCACCCAGTGTTTAAGCTCACCCAAAAATTTGAATTAAAAGAAAATTAAAGGGAATGCAAAAACGAGGGGTTTTTTCCTCCCTTTTAAGGGGGTTTTGGGTTTGGTTTGTAATTTCAAAAACTATGAACGGTTGATTGGCAGTTGTAAAACCTAACTTTTAGCAAAGCTCTCTCAAAAATGGTAACCTACTTCTTTTTTCTTAAAGGTTTGAAGGAACATTGTTTTCAGTTTCCCCAGGGGAAAGTTTGGAGTAATTTTAAAATTTTCTCATTGTTTTCTTTTAGTGGGGCAAAACCCTTTAAAAAACCTCTGGTAGGGTTTAAATGGCAAAACAAATTTGGGCCCTCTATTAAAAATTTTTGGGAATCTTTTTTCTCCTTGGATTCGGTTTTAATTTAAACCCCATACGATTTTGGGTAAATATTTCATGAAGTGCAAAACCTTCCTGGCCCCCCCATTCGTTATTAAATTGCTGTTTTTTAAAAAAAAAAGGGGGGGCGGTTTGGTTGTTTTTGTTAAAAAACTTTTTTTTTAAAACAAATTAAAAATGAGTGAAATTAAAAATATATGATGCAAAATATTCTTTTGGGCCGCACTACAACCCTTAAAAAATATAACAACTGACACCCTTAAATTTCTGTGACCAGCGGGACACCTTTCATAAAGGTAAGACTCCATTAAGCAGATATTTTAAACCCCCTTTTAAAAAAAGGGCCCGGGCACCCCAAAAAGGGGGGTTTTTAGTCACCCGTGCAGTTTTATCAAAACCGTTAAAACTTTGCTGTTTTTTTGGTGCATCAACTGGGTGTGGAGGTGTCTTATGGTGATCACTTAAAAATAAACCAAAATTTCCTTTTTGGTTAGGTCAGTGTACTTTTTTTCCATTTCTATTCCCACCTTCAGATTTATTTTGACTGAAATGCAAGCCCCATTACCAAATGAAAAAACCTTTTAAACCCCTTTTTGCAACCGAATAGACATGAAGGTTTTTTAAAGGAATCTGAACGAATTCAATATTAACACTCAAAAAGGCTTTGGGGAAAAAGTCGGGTTTTTAAATCAGGGGTTTGGGCCCCCCTTTATTTTTGGGGGCGTGAAAAAGAAAGGGGTATAAGTATGACGGGGAATCCCCTTACACACTTTCTCTTCAGGCACAAAACTGTTCCCCTGGGGGCCCCTAGAGAAAGGCTTTAAAACAGCAGGGGACAACTTTTTTCTTAGACATTTTTCAAAGGGCCTAATAGGCGGGGAAATTGAACAAATTTAAACGACTCTTTGTAAATTACTTTTTGGTGTTTGTTTGGTTCACAAGCACAGGAAAAGACTCGGGGCAAACTAATCCTTCACGGGGTTTTGATGCAAAAAAACAATATTTAGAAAATTTTAGAGGACCCCAATTAATTCTACTTTTGATTTGCCTTAAATGTTTTTTAAAAGGTCCCCAAAATTTGTTTTACAAAAAGCAAGTTCAAAAGTTGACTTTCCCGGGGCAGGGTTTTTATACAGGGGTCCCTTTTGACCTCGACTCCAGGTAGGAACAATAATAAACTAAAACAATGAAATTTCTCGTTGCGGGGAAAATAAAACAAAAAGGTCGGAAAAAAACGACATAAATTTTTAGCCGGGTTAATATTGCAAGCATTTAAAAAAAAAAAGGGGGAGACCCCCCAAAGAAAAAGTCATTTTTTTTCCCAAATTTTCCAAACCCCAAAGGCCCAAATTAAAAAGCTCAGCAAAGTCGCGGACTCTGTTCGCGATAAACCTGATTTTAAAAAAACTGCGCTTTTTTCTTGGATTAACTAAAAATAGGATTATTTGGGGCTTTATTTTTCCAAAAATTAGAAACCCAAATTTTTATTACAAAAAAAATAATCCCCCATAAGTGCTCGGCCTTTAAAGCCAATAATTTGCTTGCAGTAAAACAAAAGCCAGTGAAAATTACTCCCCAATTTTCCCGGGTTTAAAGCTTTTTCCCCGGTTTTATTTGCAAATTTTTTTTTAATAAATTGCAAGATGTTTAAAAGCTTTTTTTTTTTTCCCCCTTGTTTTAATCAGGTGGAGGCGGGGGGGGCCCGGGTTGGCGGCGGGGGAAAGGACTTTGACCCCCCGCCCCCGCCTGTAATACCCAAACCCACCATTTTGGCTTTTTGGCAAACCCTTTAAGGTGTTTTTAAAGCTTTGCTAATGGGGGAAAATTTGGCTTTTTAAACGTGTTGTATTCTTTTCGAAAGTGTTTTGTCTTCATAAAAAAATTTTTTTGGGTTTTATTTTCCTCTTTTTTTCTTTCACTTGAGTTCGTAAGGGGGTCCGGTTGGGGTAGGGGTCACTTTAGTCTTGCTGATCTTTCTTTTTCAAGATTTTTGTCTTTGGGCTATTTTTTTTTTTAATTCGGGGCCCTAAGTTGGCTTTCATTCAGCCTAACGGTTTTTTTTTTCTTTTTTTTATGCTAAACCCTAGTTAAAACCTGTTTTGCAAATTTTGTTTTTTTAAAATTCGCCTTTGAGGTTTTTTAAAAGGTTTGTTCAAGGGCGTTTTGTTTTTCGCATGGGTACGGGGGGTGTGTATAGTTTTTAAACGTTTTTCTTTCCCGGAAAACCTGGATTCGGCTTTTTTTTACATTTATTAATTCGCCTCCCTGATTGTTTTTAATCTGTAATTTCCATTTTTTGGCATTTGGTTATCTTTTGGGGATTTCTTGCGGGGGTTTTGTTTAAAAAAAACTGCCTCCGCCCCCTTTTTTTGGGCCCCAAACCAAGGGCCCCAAAAAGGCGATTTTTTTACGCCGCGGGAGTTATTTCAAAATTGAACCCAGGGCCCTAAAAACTTTGATGGGTCTTTTTTTATTTGGGTAAGTGAACAAGTTGTCCTTGGTCGCTCCTCCAAAAAAATTTTGGGGGGGTCACCTTTTACTTCAAATCTTTGGGGTCTATAAATTCGGGAAAGGTTTTGGCAAAAATTTGGGTTTTTTAAGGTTTGGCCCTTTTCTTTCTTTTTATTCACGCCCCCCAAAGAGAGCCCGGGCGTTTTTGGGTCCCAAAAGGGAAAGGCTTTTTCACCCCCTTGTCGTTCCGGGGATCTAAAAAACCCAAAATTTCTTCTTCCTCAATGCCTGCCTTTTTTTAAAATTAAATTAAAATTTTTTTTATTTTGTTTTATAAAAAATCCCCCAAAAGCCCTTGGTCGATTCTTGACCCCCCCTTTAAAAAGACTGAAAAAACCCCTTTTGGGCCCGTAAAGGGAAAAATTTAAAGCGGAATATTATTGTTCCCAAATAACCATCTAATTATGCAGAAAAAATTTCCTTACTGAAAATTTTCCCGGGTCCCTTGGAGAGAGGGGAATTGATTTTTGCCGGGCTTGCGGGGCCCTTCCTTTAAAATTTAGAACTCCCCCCCTTTTAACGCCCAAAAACGGACATTTGGGACAAAAATTGGGGGGGGGCCCAATCTTTTAAAAAAAATTTTATAAAAATTTTGGGGAGGGGCAAGAAATTTTTTCCCTTTACATAATGCAGAATTTTTTTAAAACCTTTCGGATCTATGGCAAACCGGGAAAAAAAGGGCCCTGATCTTGCGTTTCGGGGGAAATTTGGGAAAAGGGAAAGAACCCAAAAACATAGAATAGGCGCCGCGTTTCAAAAGAGGGTTTTAAAAAAGTAGGGCGGGGCGAAATTTTGGTTTGGAAATCCTTTTTTTTTCCCTTAGTTTTTTGGGGTTTTTAAAATGGCTTGCCCCCCATATTTTCAAGGGGGCTTTAAAAAGGGGCCCAGATTGTCATAGGAACAAATTTTTTAAATTCAAAGGGTTTAAATTTCCCCGGGCCTCCGAAGAAAAATACAGCATTTCTGCCATTCGTTAAAATTTTGGCTTTGGGTTAGCACCATAAATTAGCAAGGCTGATTGAGCACCAATATCAGTAAAAATTAGTAATTTATTTACGAAAACTGCGTTTATCATTCAACATTCCCAAAAAGCAGGGCAGACATATATGGAATTTTAGTTTTTTGTTGCAGGGATTTTCACTTAAAGGCATTTTATTGCTTTTGCGAAAAAATGAAGAACCGTTTTTAAAAGAGGAAGTGGGAAAAATTTTTTAATCCAAAAAAACGAAAGTACAAAGTTTGGGTTGGGGGGGTTTTTGTCCCCAACCAATTTTACGCTGCGGGCTTTTTTCCCTTTTCAGCATTTTTATGAAATTTAAAAAAAAATGTTTGGGGGGGGGAGGTGGGAGAAGTCCAAAAAGTTGACCTTTGTCTAAAGATTTTTTAAACTTTCCAATGTTTGGGTTGTGATTATTTAACAACGAAAACGGTTTATGGAATTTACCTTAAGGTTTAACAGAGGAAATTGTTTTTAAAGGGGAAGGGGGGGGGGAGGGGAGGGGAAAAGTGAGAGACGTTTAAAAAAATTTTAAAATTTATAAAAAAGAAGAAGCCGATTAAAAAATCCCCTTAAAGTTTTCATTTGTTTTTAATATATGATGCCCCAAACTTAAAAATTTTTAAGCTAACAGGGTTAAAAGTTTTACTATAATAAATTTTTTTTTTTTTATAAAAACATGTCGGTTTAGGGTTTTTTCCAAATGTTTCCTAAGCGCCGCAAAAAAAGGGATGTAGAAAGCCCAAACCCTAAAAACTTCCCGATTAAAAAAACTTTTTCCAAAAAGCAACAAAAACTAGAGCAAGCCTTTTTAAAATACAGCAAAACCCAAAAGAAGGTATTCTGCGGTTTTTTTAAAGTTTTTGGTTAAATTTTGGGTTTTTACTGGGGCATCCGGGCTATTAAATGCCTATCAAACAGGAAAAGGGGGTTTTTGGTCTCTTTTGGGAAGGGCATGGGGCCCCGCAGCTTTCCTTAGGAGGTTTGTCTTTAGCTCTTGGCCTTGTTCATTAGCTGTAAGTGCGGCTGGCCAAAAAAAAATTAAAAACAAACTCCAAAAGCCCCACAGCTTTGGTTTCTAATTTAAAAGCTTTAAAATTAAACCCCGTTTAAACTGACCAAAAAATAAAGCCAAAAGAGACCCCAAAATCACGGTTAAAGAAGAATTTAATTGTTTACAGGCCCCGGGTTTTGATGACTACAAAAGAAAAAGTTTGATTTTCAAAAAAAGGCCCAGGACAACTTTTTCTCAACAGCCAGACGCCCAGCAAAAATAAAAAAAGGGAATGTTAAAAAAAGTAAAGGAAAATTAAATCTGTTCTAAAAAGCTCACAGTAACAACACCAAAAATGTTTATACCCTTTAGTTTTTGGTCCCAAACACAAAAAGGGCCCCTTGATATTGATTCTATTAAGCCCGGGGTATTTTTTTTTAAATTTTAAAAAAATATTTTGGCTTAGAAAAGAAAAAACAGCCTGGCTTTAAAATTTTATGAAGGCCCAAAACGAAAAATTTTGGGGGTTTTAAGGAATGCCGGGGAGAGAGGTTTTCAAGAGCACTGAATGGGTATTGGATTTTTTTGAAGGGTTTTTTTCCCCGGGAAAAAGTTTCCCCGGGGGCAAGCGTTTGTAAAAAGCTATTTTTTCAAGTTTCCAAATTTAAAAATAACAATTTGACCCCCCAGTTTTAAAGTAATTTTTAAACTGTTTTTTTAACGATATATAAAAAATTTTTTGAAGAAAAATTGAAGTCTGGGGGCTCAACTAAAAAAGCAGACTATTTTTTCTCATAATGAATTTAAACAACCCCGGGGGGGGGGACGCAAATGCTTGCACAGTTTGACGCTGCCGCTGAAGAAGCTTTAAAAAGAGAGGGCTTGGTTGGTCAGAGGGGGGCCCCAAATCCCTTTGAGTTTGGGTTAAAACAGGCTAAGGATGCCCCCTTTTTTTTAGGCCCAAGGGGTTACATTCCGCTACCTCGGGGAGTTGGTTTTTAAAAGGGCAGTTTTTAAAAATAAAAAAATTCAGACAAAAAATGTTTTTTGGGGGTGTGTTCTTGCAAGGCTGCCTTTATGTCCCGAACCCCGCAGAGAGAGTGATAATTTTAGCCCCTTTCGGGATGATCTCAACTTTAGTGGAAAATCCTTTCCCGTTTTGTGTAGACCCCAAAAAAATCAGTTTTTTAAAAAAAAACAAAACCCCAAAAACGTTTAATGTCTACACATGGGAGGGAAAAAACAAATCTCGCCCATTTAAAAAGTCCCCCAAAAACAGTCAAAGATTGGGGGAAAAAGGCCCAAAAAACATGGGGGAAATTACTGCTGATGCCCCTTTTACCCGCCCGGGTACCAAAATTACAATTTGATACGAACAATGGGGAGGTTTTGGCCCCTATTCAAAAAACACTAACAAACAAGAAATTTGAGAAAATGTTTAACCCAAAAATGCCATCCCTTTTGCAGCGGGGCGAACATAAAAAAATTTTTAAAAAGTTCCCGTAGACTGTAAAACAGAATAATTACCCCTCAACCCCGGGTCTAAAGTTTTGTTTTAAGTTCTGGAAACGGAAGGGGAAAAATTCTCCATATGTTGTTTACGCAGATTTTTAGTGCTTATTTTCCTTATGAAGGGCCGGGGCTACAAAAAATTTTGAAAAAAAAAGTTCTTAAAAGGTAATCATCAAATTTTTTCAAATTGCTTTCATTGGGTTTTTAGGTCGGGTTTTGTCCATTTAGAACAAAATTGTATAGAGGGGCCCAATGCTGCAAAAAAAAAACATTTTTTTTAGAATGGAATGCAGCCCCAAGGGGTGCCCTTTTTAAAGGCCTTTTTTCCTTTTTTAAAAATGAAACTCCCCCCCAGGCTTATTAATTGAAAATTTCCCGAAGCCAAAAAACAGTATGACCCCCCAGCTACCCCATTTAGGATTTGTGGGGTTTTTGGAAACCCCAGTGGGAAAAGAAAGCCAAAACAAAATCCAAAAAGTAAAGAGACCATGATCAATTTTCCCGGAAAAATTTAGGGAAACCCCCCCCCACCAGTAAAAAGCAATTTTTCAACTTTAAAAAATTTTATCCTTTAAAACATGGAAGCTCCAAAACCCCCTTTTTTTTACTTGCCCAGGTTGACTCTTTTCTTTTAAATGAAAAACAGTGGCGTTTCCCCTTCCCCGGGGGGTTTTGAAAGCATTGCACAGGTCATCAGAAAAGTACCCTGTGCCTTTTAAACCCAAATAAACATGTCTTTTTTTGGCTCTAAAGCAACACATTTATGGGTCATTAGGGTCAATTTGGCCCTTTCCCTTAAAGTCCTGCCCAAAAGAAAAAAAAGAAAACTTTGGAAACCCCCAAATCTGTTTTTGAAATGGGCGTTTACCCTTATGGAAACAGGAAAAATTGGGGGAAAAGGGTTTTTGAAGAAAAAACTTCCTCCCAAAGGCGCCCCTTTTTTTTTCTAGTTCGAGGAAACGGGGCATTTTTGATTCTGATTACCCGCAAGCTCAAGATGCGGGGGCAAAAAAGTTAGATTGGGGAAAAAAAGGATGGGGGATTTCATGATTCCAAATTTTTAAAGGCGTGATGTTTGTTGGCGGCGTCTTTGAAAAATTTTTGGAAAAAACCCGCATGAAACATTATTTGCCTGGATCCCCGCATTACATTTCTGCGGCCCGGGGATGAGGGTTTGGGGTGCTTTCTTAAAGTTTTTCTGGAGTTTTCCCGATTGATTTTTTTGTCGATTTTCCAATTTTTCAGAAAGTTTTAAAACGGGGGGTTTCGTGGAGGGAAATTAGTTTTTGGCGTGCATATTACTGTAAAGCAAACAACAAATTCTTGGAAAAGGGCATGATCCAAGTAATAAAGGGCTTCAACCTTTTATTTGTATTTTTGATGCAAAAAAACTGTATGGTTTTGGGGAATGGCGCAATTTACTTCCATTCGCAACCTTTTAAATTGTACCAGAAGAAAATTCCCCCAAATAATTTCAAAATTTTGGGTTAAAGTTGGTTTTGGGCCCGAAATTTTCCCCCCCCCCCCAATCGACCCGGTTTGGATTCTTCTAGAAGTTTTTACTTAGAATATCCTCTTTAACTCCCCGACCTGCCCTAATGACTATCCATTTCAGCAGCGAAAGTCTAAAAAATGGATCCAAGGGGAGCCCCCCTTTAAACTTGTGCCTAATCTTCGGGGGGAAAAAAAAAAATTAGTCGTCATTACCCGACCTTAACAATTTTAAATTTAAAAACAAAGGGTTTAAGTTGCAGCAGTTCCCCTCGCAAAAAATTGCTTTGATCAAGGGGAAAAGGGTTTATTGAAACCATACATCAAAAGAAGAAAAATGTTTTTAGAAAATCAAATTTTCCCCCCCCAGTTTTCCCAAAAAAGAATTTTTAAAGGGGAAAATTTTTGAAAAAAACAGCCCTTTTGGAAAAAAAAACCTTTTGGAGAATTTCCCCCCAAAGTAAAGATGTCGAATTTTGTCACCAAAGAGAACGAAGCAATTTTTGCCGACTTCAAAACCTTAAATTTTCGGACTTCAGAGATTTCATGATCGCTTTTTTTCATTTAAAGATGGGCGAAAGAAAATCAAATTAGGACAAACTGTTTTTATTGGGGTTTTCTGTTTTGAATTTTTCAAAGCTTTTGATGTTTGAGTTTCTTTAAAGACTATTTTTAAACCCCCGTATCCTGAGCCAGAGTAAATTTACACAGATACCCGACAGTTTTGTTATAGAAATTTTTCCACTGAAGACATTATTTAAACATTTGGAAACCGAAAAGTCCTAAAAAAAGGCATTTCAGGAAGGTTTTTTCCCACCCCCCCGATTAAAACCCAAAGATTTGCCCTTTTCATTCCCAAATTTCTAAAAAAAGAAGGGGTTTTTGGGGAAAAATGGGGGATGAAAATTTCTGGAAAATGATCAAGGAGTTGTTGGTTTTAAGGTCAAAAATGTACAGTATTTCGAGCCGGAGGGAAAAACAATTTAAAAAGCAAAGGGAATATTTTCCCCCACGGTTGTTTCGTCAAACCCTATACATGGGGAAAAACTACATTGAAGCATTGGTTTTGGGAAAAGACTTTTTAAACATGACAAAAGGGAAAAAATGCAATCTAATCCTTTCATGAGGCAACAAAACTGTTTTTTAAAAAAAAAGTAAATTTGATAGAACCAAAAACAAAACCCGGGTGTTTGGGTTAAACAGAGTTTTCTTTGCAATTTTGGGGAAATTTGGGGAACCGTTAAAATTTTTTTAAAACCCGGAAAAATGTGTTGGCGGAAATTTTCTGCCGTTCTTTTTTTTCCCAAAAAGATCTTTGAGGGGTGGTTTTTTTTGTTGTGTTTTGTTTCTCTTAAATAATACACGGGGGTTCATCTTTTCAAATTTTTTTTTATTTTATTTTTGGGCAACACCCAAAATGGATCGGTTGGGCCCCCCTTTATGCGAAGGGGCCCCCCTTATTTGGGGGCCCCCCCCGGTTTAAATTTTTTAAAGGTACCTTTCTTTCAAAAACCCAAAAAGGTTTTTAATTTGTTTGGGTGGGTGTTATGGGGGTCTTCAGCAACAAATTTTTTGTTTTTCTTTTGATTGGGTTGTAGGTTTTTGCCCTTTTAAATTCTTTATTTTTCTTGGGGCGCAAAAAATGAGGGGAGTCTTCTTAAACCCCTTCTGTTTTTGCCCCGGAATTTTTCAATCAGCTTCCCCTGTATTTGGGAGGTAAATAAGTCCCTTTCGGCCTTTTTAACCCGTTTGTTAAAGTTTTCAAACCCAAAGCCCTGTGATCTGTGAACTCCTGGGAAAAGCCTCCTTTTTTTGGTAAAATCTGTGTTTTAACAATATTTTGATTTTATTGCCTTTAAATTCTTTTTTCCCTAAACGACTTGAATTTATCAGGATAAGTTAAGGGGCCCCGTTGGTTTTTTTGGTTTCAAAAAGGGAACAGCACCCGAAAAAGGCCCTCTTTTGTGGGTTTTTTTGGTTTTTCCCCCATCTTTTTTTAAACTTTTAAGCTATGGGCAATGAAAACCCCCGGGTGAGTGGGGTTTTAAATCTTTTTGGGCTATTTCCCTTAAAAGGGTTAAAAAATAGAAGATCCATTTTTTGGGGTTCGTTTTTTGGGGTTTGTATTGACAAAGTTGGTTCGTATTCGGCTGGCGTGGTAAATAAATTGCCCAAAACGCTTGTTTAGATAACCCTTTTTTGCTGTTTGTTCACTGACCCAGCTGCTTGGGGTTAGCTTTTTAATTGCTGTGATGCCCCCCCAATATCCTTTGGGGGGAAAAAACCGATTTTGTTCATTTTTTATTCAGCCCATATTTGCGAACAAAATACCCAAAAACGGTATTTCCAACGGCAATAAACGCCCAATTTCCCTTTCCTTTTTTTTTTTTTTTTTTGATGGATTTATAAAAATCGCTAAAAATTTTTTTGGGGGGGGGGGGCAAAGTCCCGATTGGTTTTCCGTTACTAGTAATATTGTTTTATTGCTTGTTTTAAAAATCTTTAAATGTGGGAGCTGATGCCCCTGTTTTTTCAGGGTGTTATTAATAAAAAATCTTTAAATGCTCAATTCTCTGCTTTTCATAGTGAAACTTGGCCGGGGGCTGTTGCTCCCAAAACTTTGTTATGTTTTTTTCTCTCCCCCGGTTTATATTGAACCCCATTTTAAAACCCGGGGTATTTTTTTTAATTTAAATAAAAAATGTTTGGCTTAGAAAAGAAAAACCGCATGGCTTTGTTTTATGAAGGACCCGACGAAATTTTTTTGAAGGAAATCTCGAGAGAGGCGTTTTTTCAAAAGCACTGAATTTATATTGATTTTGGAAGTTTTTTAATTTCCCGGGGAAAAAGTGGTTGGGGGAAGCGTTGGGACTGGCCCTTTTTTCAAGTTCCAAGTAAAATAACAATTTTTCCCCCCAAATTTTAAAATAATGTTTAGTGTTTTAATTTGAAATATTTTACAATAAAGGAAAAAAACTAGAAGTCTGGGGCTCAACCCAAACAGCAGGGTATTCTTTTCTTGACTTTTTAAAACCCCGGGGGGGGAGACGGGAACCTTTCTTGCCGTTTGACGCTGCCGCTAAGAAACTAAATGAGAGGCCCCTGGTTGGTTTGAGGGCGCAAATCTTTGAGATTAGATTTTAAAAAAGGCTAAGTATGCAACCCCATTGTAGGCCCAAAGGGTTTACATTCCGCTACCTCGAGAGTTGGTTTTTAAAGAGAGCAGTTTTAAACATAAAAAATTTTGAAAAAACAAATTTTTTCATGTGGTGTTTTTTTGCAAGGGGTGCTTTATTTTCCGCGAACACGCAGAGGGGGTGAAAAATTTGAGACTTACAGCAAAGATCCCCAACTTTAGTGGAAAATCCTTTCCCCTTTGTTTTAAGGGCCAAAATTAAAACAGTTTGGGAAAAACAAAAAAAACCAATAAACCGGTTTAAAGTCTACACATGGGGGATGAAGAAACAAAAACTACTGCCTATTAAAGTTTTCCAAGAAAAAAACCAAAGAAATTTGGGGCCCCGGCAAAAATAAAGTTGACTTATGCTGATGCTTTTCCCAGCAGGGCTACCCCTTTTCACATTGTACGAACAATGAGAGATTATTTGGGCCCTTTCTTCAAAAAAAACCCTAAAAAAACAAAAAATTTCTTGGGGAGAAAAAAGGTTTTTAACCCAAAAATGCCATCCCTTTTTTAAAAGCCAAACGAACCCCAAAATAAAAAACCGGGGAAAAAATTCTGTAGACTGTTTAAAAAGAACTAATTTTCGCCCCCCCGGATCTAAAGGTTTGTTTTAAGATCGGGGAAAGGGGGAACATTTCCTTTTGGGGTTTTCCGGGACTTTTGGTTTGCTTATTGGGCCCTTTTGGGGCCGCGCTACAAAAACTTCGAAAAACGGGCCCTTTTTGGTTTCATTCAAAATTTGGGTTTATTTTTCTTTTTTTGTTGTTAGGTCGACCCGGGGTTCCTTTCCCGAACCTTTAAATTTTAACAGGGCCCATTTTCTGCCCCCAAACCTTCTTAGAAAGCATGCGCAAAGGGGGAACGCCCCGTTAAAAAAAATGAAACTCTCAAAAACATTATTATGACTCTTTAGACCAAACAACAGTTGACTTTAGCCCAAAATTGTTTGGTTTTTTTGGGTTTAAAACTCAGTGAAGATACAAAACCCACCAACAGAGAAAATAAAACCAAAAACCAACCCCAAGGGGTTGTTCCCCAAAAGAAACGCCCCATAAATTGCCAAATTTTCACTAAAAGTTTGGATCCCAGAAAAAGGGAAAGCTGCAAAAAAACCCCCCCCCCCTTAACGGCCAGGCGAACTTCCTTTTAAGAAAGCATTCAAAAAAACCTTGGGGGGGAACAGCAAATTCCAAGTTTACAGGGAAAAAAACCCGTGTTTTTTCTCAAAAATGCCCCTTTTTTGGATTAAGAACTAACCCAAAAAGGGAACTTGGGGCTGGGCATGTTTGTTGGGGCCCTAGAGTCTTTCCCCCTTTTGGGTTTAAGGGGGGGGGGTTTATTTGGGGGGAATGGAAAGGGGGGTTTGGGAAAGGGGGTTTGAGGAAGGGGGGGTTTTTCCCCCTTTGGCGGGGTTTTTTTCTTGTTTTTTTTCAAGGGAAAGGGAAATTGTGATTTGGGTTTAAAAGCAGTAAGATTGCTTCCCCGAAAATGAAGATTTGAAAATTCGAGGGAGGAAAAGTTCAAAAATTTAACCCAATGTATTTTGTTCCGGAACCCTCCCCCGAAAATTACGGAAAGCCCGCAGAAACATTATTTGCCGGATCCCCCCCCGCTGACATTTCTCAGAACGGGGAAAGATTTTGGGGGGGGTTGGGTTTTTTTAAAGTTACGGAAAATTTCAGGTTATTTTTTTAATTTTCAAAAGTTTTAAAGTTTTGGAAAAAATTTTGGGGAATTAAATATGGGCCCCATCCCTTTAAATTGCCCCCCAAAAAAAATACTTGGGCCAATCCCGTTTAAAAAGGGCTTTACCTTATGATTTTAAAGAAAAAAATTTGGGAAAAGGGGGGGGAAGGGCCCCACTTCCTTAAACGCCTTTTTAAAATCCAAGGGAAAGGGGCAATGATTTATTCCCCAAAAACTTAAAATTTGGTTTTGGGAGAATTGAGGGAAACGAAGGGGGATACAAATTTTTTAAGGGGGTTTTATTTTTTTCCTCTTTTTAAAAACCAAAAAAACCCGCATAATATATCCATGCGCAAAATTTTGGGGGATCCAAAAAGGGGCCCCTTTTTTAATTTCGGGAAAAAAATTATTTTTTAAGTTTTACAATTTTATTTAAAAGGGGGTTGGGGTGGAAGGTTGACGCAGTTCATTCGAAATAAATTCTTTTTGATCAAGAAAAGGGTTTTAAACCTCTTTATTTTAAGAACAACTGATTTCGGAAACCAAATCCAAGATCTTTAAAAAAAAAGACTTTCAATTTATTCAAAACAGTTTTTTTTGGGAAAATTGGGAAACCCCTCATAACTAAAGTTTTTGAATTTTCCCAAAAAAAACCCGAAGCAATTTAAGCTACCTTCCCAAAACCTAAAGAAAAGGATTCCAAAAGGGCCCCCATAAATTTTTGGGCCCAAAAATTTTAAGGAAAAAAAAAAGTCAAAAAAAGTTATAAATTTTTTTAAATTTTGGGGTTTAAAGTTTTAAAAATTATCCCTAAGCTTTTGATGAAAAGTTTCCTTTATGGAAACTTTTAAAACCCCCTTTTTTCCGAGTTCCCCGAAAAAACTTTTCAAGGGTAAAAAAGTTTTTTTTTATTAAAACTATGGGGAAAACCCCCTCTAAAAAGCAGGGTTTTACCAAGAGAAGGGGGCATTTTAGGCCACTAACCCAAATTTTCCTTAAAGAAAAGCGCCTTTTTTCCCTTAATTAAAAAAAGAAGGGTTTTTGGGGGAAAAGATGGGGATGTTTTGGAAATTATCAAAATTTTTTGTTTGGGTTTTTTAAGGTCAAAAAACCCCTATTTGAGCCAGGGGTAATCTTAAGAAACAAAGGGGAATTTTGAAGGTTTCAGGTTTAAAATAACTAACCAGAACTAAAAGGGGAAACAATTTTTTTGGCAATGATTTTCCAATTCCTTTTACTTTCTAAAAGAATTTTGGGAAAAAGAAGGGTAAAACAAAGGGGTTCAAAGAAGTTTTGGTTTTTGGCAAAAAATGGGTTGGGGGTTTTGAACCCGGGGTTTTTATTAAAAAAAAAGGGAAAATGGGGGGCCGTTAAAATTTTAAAGAACCTGGGGAACTGTTTGGCAATTTTTGATTTTTCTTTCAAAAAAAAATTTTAACATTGGTTTTGGACGGGGAAATTTAAAAACAAAAAAAAACGGGGGTTTTTAACCCAATTTTTTTATTTTTTAAATTTGGGCAACCAACCCTAATTAATTTGCCCCGGGGGAATGTTTTGGCCCCGGAAATTTTTGGTTCCCTTCTTTTAAAATAAAGGTTTTAGGGCTGGGGTTTTGGTGTCTTTTCAAAATTTTTTCCGGGGGTTACTTTTACTTTTTCCTTTTTAAAAATTTTATTTTTCAACCCAAAAATGGGGATTTCTTCCCATTCTGTGTTCCCTTTGCTTCTCCGGTTTTGGTAAAAAAAACCCGGTAATGGGTTTTTTGGGGTTTTAAAATGGGGTCTTTGAAACTTTTTTTGGTTTTTCTTTTTATTTTTGGGCCGGGGGTTTTTTCCCAAATTTTTATTCATTCCCCTTTAAAACTTTTCCACATTTTGGTTTGGGGGAAATGCAATAAATTTAAGGAGGGGGCCCGGTTAAAGGGTTTTTAAAGTTTTAAAAAGCCAATCGGAACCCCCCTGAAGCCTCTTTTTTGGTTTAATGGTTTTCCGACACTTTTTATTTAAACTTTTTTCAATGAAATTGAAATTTCGGGGAATTTTAAACCCCTTTTTTATTTTTTATCAAAGGGGAAAAGAAGATCTTTGTGGGTGTCTTTTTTATTTGTATTGTCTATGTGGTCTCCCTTTAAATTTTTTGGCTAACCAGCGGGGAAAAAAAAAAATTTGAAATTTTGTTTGGGTTTTGTAACCCCCTTTTTTCTGTTTGGTCCCTGGGAAAGCCCGCTTTTTTCCCTTTTTTGGGTTAGAAACCCTTTTTTAAATTTCTGTGATTTCCCTTCCAAAATTTCCCTTTTGGGGAATAAACAGTTTTGTTCAATTTTTTTTTTCAGCCAATTTTTTGGGGCAACAAAATAACAAAAGGTCCAAAACCAACGGCAAATAAACGCAATTTCTTGCATCTTTTTTTTTTTGATGGAAAGGAAAAAAACGTTTAAATTTTTTTGGGGGGGGCAAAGTTTTCGATTTTGGGTTTTCCGTTACTTGATTAAAATTGTTTTATTGCTTGTCAACATCTTTAAATTTTTGTAAGCGCCTGCCCCTGTTTTTTAAAGGGGGTTTTAATAAAATTAACTGCTCAATTCTCTGCTTTTCTTAGTGATCTTTCGCCCGGGGGGCTAGTTGGTCCTTTGCTTTTTTTTGGCTTTTTCCCCTCGCCCCCAAACCCGTAGTTTACTAAATGCGTAATTACTTCCCCTAAAAGCGAGGGGCATTAACCACAGCGCCGCCTTTTTCCCTTACGAGGGGAAAGCCTTTTTTTATAAAAGTATTTTTTAATTTTTCCCTTTTATTTCTGTCTGGGGAAATTTTTTCCTTGCTTTACCCAGAAAAAACTTTCGTGGCAAAACCCAAGCTGCAAATGATTGCAATCAGCTTTTTCTGAATCCCCAAAGTTTTGTTTGCCAAGATCTGTGGGGTTTTTTTTTTAACAGGCTTTTACCCCCGCATTTAGTATCTATACTTTGCCCCCCAAAAAACTGCGGAAAAAGGTTTTACAGGTTTGGGGAACAGTTTTTTCGGTTTCTCATTTTTAAAAAAAAAATAATTTTAATTTAATAAAAAAAAAATGAAAAATGAATTTATCTACTTCAGCTAAAAGGCCAAACCCTAAACCCTTTCCCGAACTTTTGAATGGGCCAAGTTTGGCCAAGCTGTTATGCCCCAAAAAGGAGAGGTTTGTATTCTTTGGCAGCATGGGAAAAACAAAACGTTCCCGGAAAATGAATTCAGCATTGAACAGATTCAAAGATGGCGCCCACAAAGAAATTATAAAGTATTAAACAGGGGATGAGGCGCAGGGTTGGGGGTCGAGAATGGTTTAAAAACGTTGGGGGAAAAAAGGTTCTTTGTTTTTTTAAAACTTTAAAAAGTCAGTAGTTTTCTCCATTGATTTTTTTTAAAAGACTTACGTTTTTATTTAAAGGGAAGTTTCCCGTTTTAACAAAGTCTTTTGAGTCTCTAGGGGTGATCATACTAAGATTTGGAACATTGTTATCGCCATTTTAAACATGGGATTTAAAAAACCCTTTTTAAACATATAGATTTTGTTTCCCCTTCCCAAAAAGAACGAGCTGGAAAATCATCAGAACCAGGAAAAATTGAATCAGGTGGAGAAAATAACCAAGCCGGAAAAAAGGGAAAAAAAACACTGAATCAGGTGGGGGGCCAGTGAAAAGTGTCCTAAACCTGGCGTGTTAAGCAGGAAAAATTTTTGCAGGTGGAAAAGCAAAAAAAATTAATGTTACAGAAATAAACCATAAAGGAAAACATTTTTACCGCCCCGCGCCAAAACCAAAGGGTTTATTAATTTCCCCCCTATAAAAAATTTCCCTGTGATTTCAAGCCTACAGCCACCAAAGTCTTCATTTAAAATTGAACTTAAAATGTTGGGCCCTTTTTTTTGGGGCCATTTCCCGCTGTTGGGGGCAGTTATTACGGTTTTAAAAATTAAACCCTTTGGGAAAAAAAAACAAAAGAAAACAAAAAAATCGGAAACCCTTTTTTAAAAAAGAAAAAGACAAAAGCACGCCAAAACCCCCAATAACAAAGCTTTTTTTTGACCCTTTCAAATGGAAAAATTTTTTAAGGGAAATTTAAATTTTTAAAAATTTTTTAAATTTAAAAAAAGATTTGGGTATTATAAAATGATGAAAGAATAAAAAATTTAAAAACTGGAGTCTATAAAAGACATTTCCATAGCCAAAAATTGTTTAAACAAATTTGGGGGGTTGCTTGGGTGTAAAAAAATTCTTTTTAAAAATCTTTTGCGGGCCCCATCCCCCGCTAAAGGGGGTTAAGGGAAAACATCCTTTTAAGATGACGCGTTTTTTTTTTGGGCGGGTGTGTACTATATTAGACATTTAATTTTTAAAATAAAAACATAGATTGTATTTTTTTGTTAATTATAAGATTTTCTTGAATAAAAAACTTGGGTTGTACTTAGGGGATGACTTTGGTATGATCTTTAGGTAACTTTTTTCAAGAACTTAATCAAGAAAATTATTTAAAAATTGAAGGGATTAATTAAAAAATTAATTAAAAAAATTAAATTTAAAAACCCCTTTGGGGTGATTTTAAGTGACTTAAATTAAGAACTTAAAAATGACTTAAGTGGTGCAGCGTGGGGGTTGGGGGGGGGGGGGGGAGGAGGAGGTTTTGCATGCGTTTGGGGGGGGGTGGGAGGAGGGGGTGGGCTGCGTGGGGTGGGGGGTTTGGAGGAGGAGGTGTGCTTGGGGGGGTGGGGGTGGGGGCCCCATCTTCCGTTTCGAGCACCACTACATCCTGTTTTGGGCTCATGTGTAAAATAGGGCGGTTTACCCAAAAAACGGCTATTTATTGTAGCAGTCAGCAAGGGGATTTCCCCCAGTCCTCTTGCTGCTTAAAAAAAAACCGTTCTTTTTTAAACGGCTTTTTTTTAGCAAGGGGAAATTTTTCCCCAAATCCTCTTGTGCTAAAAAAAGCCATTTTATGTAATTAAAAAGGCTATTTATAGCAAAGGGGGTTTTCCCCCCAGGCCCCTTGCTCCCAAAAATAGGGCCCTTCATGTATAAAAAGGAAATTTTTGCAAGGCGGTTTTTCCCCCAGGGCCTTTTTGTGCTAAAAATAGCCCTTTTATGTTTTTAAAAGGTATTTATAGAAAAACTGACTTCCCCCGGCCCCCTCCCGGCCCACGAAATACTCCTCTCCCTTTTGGGGAGATGTACTAAAAGGTCTGCCCAGCCCTATCTAGTTTGGGGTTTTCCCCGAAAATTCGAAAAAGCCATTCAGTTGCTAAGGACACCTTGAAAGGGAGATGAAAATAGTTTAGAATTAGAAAAGTAGAAAAATTTACACTTTCCCTTTAAAACAGATCAGCTTGCTACATGAACATGATTTTGTAGTTAACAATCAATTTAAGTCTTTATACAAAATGAGAACATTTTTACCCTTTGGGGGGAACAGCAAAAATTTTTTTCCAAATATAAGTTTTTAGCTACGAATTTAGTGTGGGTTTTCCTCCGCCTTAAAAAAATTTAACGCCATGTTTTTTAAACATGGTTTAGCTGCTCAAACAAGGGTCCCAAAAAATCAACGCGTGATGGTTTGTTTTGCTTGGCCCCCAACTTTCAAAAAATGCCCGCGGGCCCTTTAAATTTTTTAAAGGGAACCTTTTCACGATAGTCAAAAAAATCTTTCGCAACTTTTTGAAGTTACTGCCTGTGATCTGTGAACCTGGAATGCTCTTTATGTAACTCTGTGTTTAACAATAATTGATTCACTTGCCTTTAAATTCTTTTCCATCATCGACTTGAATCATGCGAGGATAAGTTAAGGGGCCCCGTTGGTATATTAGTTGTATAGCAACAGCAACAGCAGAAGCACTCTTTTGTGTTAATGGTTCCGCATCTTTGTATCTTGAAGCTATGTCAATGACTGTGAGTGCGTACTTAAATCTTTTTCGTCTAATCCTATCAGAGGGTAAATATAGAAGATCCATTTGATGGTGTCGTTTGGAGTTGTATTGACAAAGTGTGGTCTCTGTATTCGGCTAGGCGCTGGTAAATAAATTTGCCAAATCGCTTGTTTAGATAACCATTCTTTTGCTGTTTGTTCACTGACTCCAGCTGCTTGGCTTAGCTTTTTAATTGCTGTGATGCCCTTCAATATCCTTTGGGCGAATAACAGATTTTGTTCATTTTTTATTCAGCCAATATTATGCGCAACAAAATACACAACGGTCATACCAACGGCAATAAACGCAATTTCTTGCATCTTTTGTTTTTCTGATGGATGATAAAAATCGCTAAATTTTGGTGGGGGCAATGTCTCGATTGGTTTGCCTGTTACTAGATAATATTGTTTTATTGCTTGATCAACATCTTTAAATGTGTAAGCTGCATGCCCCTGTTTTTTCAGGGTGTTATTATAAAATCTAACTGCTCAATTCTCTGCTTTTCATAGTGATCTTGCGCTGCGGCTAGTTGCTCCATAGCTTTGTTATGTCTTTTTCTCTCGCCGTCATCCCGTAGTTTACTAAATGCGTAATTACTTCCACTAAAAGCGAGCGCATTAACCACAGCGCCGCCTATCATCATTACGAGTGAAGCCATTTTTTATAAATGTATTTTTTATTTACATATTTTTTACTGTCTGGAATTATTCCTTGCTTGACTAGAAAATCTTTCGTGGCAACCGAAGCTGCAATGATAGCAATCAGCTTTGCTGAATCCTCAAAGTCTAGTTTGCCAAGATCTGCTGGTTTTATTTTTAACAGGCTTTTACCAAGCATTGAGTATCCTATACTTAGACCCCCAATAACAGCAGAATGGTAAAACAAGGTTGGTAACAGTTTTTTCGGTGCTCATTTTATAAAATAAAATAATTATAATTTAATAAAAAACATGAACAGTGATGATCTACTACAGCTACAAGGCAGCCTAAACCTTCCTGAACTTATGAATGACCAAGTTGATGGCCAAGCTGTTATCCCCCAAAAGGAGAGGTTGTATTCTTTGGCAGCATGTGGAAAAACAAAACAGTTCCTCGGAACTGAATTCAGCATTGAACAGATTCAACAGATGGCGCCACAAGACATTATAAAGTATCATAACAGGTATGAGGCGCAGTTGGGGTCGAGAATGGTAAAAAGCGTTGGGCAAACGGTTCTTAGTTTGTACACTAAACTAGTCAGTAGATTTGCTCCCATTGATTCTGAACAAGATCTTACGTATGATTTAACGCAAGATCCAGTTTTAACAAAGTCATTAGAGTCTCTAGGGTGTGATCTATACTACAGATTTGGAACATTGTTATCGCCATTAATCATGGATTAATAACTTTTAATCATATAGATTTTGTTTCCCTTCAAAATGAACGAGCTGGAAAATCATCAGAACCAGGAAACATTGAATCAGGTGGAGAAAGTAACCAAGCCAGAAAATCAGCAGAAAACACTGAATCAGGTGGGGGCCAGTGAAAAGTGTCCTCATCCTGGACGTGTTAAAGCAGGAAAAAAATTAGCAGAGTGGAACAGACAAAAAAAATTAATGTTACAGAATATAACTCATCATGAAAACATAACACCGCCAGCGCCAGAACAAGTTGATTCAATGCCCGCTATAAAAACTCCATGTGATACAAGACCTACAGCACCAAAGTCTTCATGGAATATTGAACTTAAAACTGTTGCCATTTTTGGCGCCATTGCTGCTGTTGGGGGCAGTTATTACGGTTATAAAATATATAACCAATGGCAACAAAAACAAAAGCAATCAAAAAAATCTGAACCGTTAAATACAGAAAAAGACAACAGCACGCCAAAACCGCCAATAACAAAAGCATCATTTTGATCCATTTCAAATGGAATAATATTTTAAGAACTTAATTTTAAAATTTTTTAATAAAAATAGATCATGGCGTATTATAAAATGATGAAGTCAATAAATAAAGACATGGAGTCTATAAAAGACATTTCCATAGACCAGAATTGTAATCAATGCGGTTGCTTCGGATGTAAAAACTTCATTAAGATCTATGCTGACCGATCCCGCGCTAAGGGCGTTAAGCAAGACATCCTCAACGATGACGCGTTTTTTTTAGGCGTGTGTGTACTATATTAGACATCTACTATTTAAGATAAAAACATAGATTGTATTCTTTTGATAATTATAAGATAACTTGAATAAAAAACTTGGGTTGTACTTAGAGGATGACTTAGTTATGATCTTGAGGTAACTTAATCAAGAACTTAATCAAGAACTTATTTAGAACTTGAAGTATTAATTAAAAACTTAATTAAAAACTTAATTAAGAACTTGGGTGACTTGAAGTGACTTAAGTTAAGAACTTAAAAGTGACTTAAGTGTGTGCATGCGTGGGGTGGGGTGGGGGTGGGAGGAGGAGGTGTGCATGCGTGGGTGGGGGTGGGAGGAGGAGGTGTGCATGCGTGGGGTGGGGGTAGGAGGAGGAGGTGTGCATGCGTGGGGTGGGGGTGGGCACATCTGTCCCAGTTACGAGCACCACTACATCCTGTTAGACTCATGCTGCTAAAATAGGGCGTTCACACATAAACGGCTATTTATAGTAGCAGTCAGCAAGGCGGATTTCCCCACAGTCCTCTTGCTGCTAAAAATAGCCGTTCATGTATAAACGGCTATTTATAGCAAGGCGGATTTCCCCACAGTCCTCTTGCTGCTAAAAATAGCCATTCATGTATAAACGGCTATTTATAGCAAGGCGGATTTCCCCACAGGCCTCTTGCTGCTAAAAATAGCCGTTCATGTATAAACGGCTATTTATAGCAAGGCGGATTTCCCCGCAGTCCTCTTGCTGCTAAAAATAGCCGTTCATGTAAACGGCTATTTATAGCAAGGCTGACTTCCCCACAGGCCGCCTCCCGGCTACGCACTACTCCTCTCCATACTGGTAGATGTACTAAGGTCTGCCTAGCCCTATCTAGTTTGTTTGCCAGAACATTCGAAAATCGCCATTCAGTTGCATAAGGACACACTTGAAGGCAGATGAACTAGTTAGAATTAGAAAAGTAGAAAAGTATACACATCTTAACACAGATCAGCTTGCTACATGAACACTGAATCTGTAGTTAACAATCAATCAAGTCTGATACAAACTGAGAACATTTTTACTTGGGAGGAACAGCAAAAATGTTTCAAATATAAGTTTTTTAGCATACGAATCAGTCGTGTTTACCTCCGCCTTAAGAAATGAACGCCATGTTTTTTAAACATGGCTTTAGCTGTCTCAAGCCAGCTCCCAACAATCAACGCGTGATGGTTTGTTTTGCTTCGGCCAACTTTCAACAATGCAGCGCCATTTATTAGATAAAGAACCATCTCATCGATAGTCAAACACGTATTAAAACTGGCTGTATCTTTGTCAACAATATTGCCTTCAACAAGCCAACAAACCTTTAAGATACACAATTCTGTTCTTCGGTAAACCGGTTACACATCCACAGCACAGTAAAACACGCCGTGCTTGCCCGGCAGTCAGTGGAAGAATGTGTGGGTTAACCTAGTCGTGAGCGGCCGCTGATTGGCCAGGCTAGAACAGCGCCGCCACGCGGGCAGTGTTGGCTGATGTAATATGGTGCAATCGAGCAAGCTGGGCAGGAAGGAGTGGGGGTAGGGAAGAAGTGCGGCAGTATTGATTTTTTGGCCGGAGACACACCTGCAATGTAAACAGGGAGCACGCCACCGTAGGCGAGGGGTATGCTACTGTAAACCAGGGGCACATTTTTTTAAATAGTGTGTGTGTGTGTGTTGTGTGTGTGTGGTGTGTGTGTGTGTGTGTGTGTGTGTGTGTGTGTGTGTGTGTGTGTGTGTGTGGTTATATATAAAGTTGTAGCTGATTCCATGTCTTCCACACAATTTAATCTATAAAGCTGTTGAAAAAGTATTTGTGATTCAAAAACTTTTTCTAACTTAGAATCCACACTGTCTTCTAAAACTGCAGCTATATTGCCATATGCAAACTTACACCACCGCAGCACTGGGAGAAATAGACACCGAGTGCTGGGCAGGTAGGCCGGCAACTAGCAATTAAAAGCTTACACCGCCCTGACAGAGTTGACAGTACTGAAAAGAGAGCCGTGGGAACAAACACCGTTTGTATATGAAGCGCGTTCAGTCACGGCTGCTTTTCCCTACGTTACTCTATGGGGCGTGTTCAGTCCCGGCTACTTTCCCCTACGCTACTCTCTGAAAACTTTAGTAAATTAGTATTAAAATGGATAACCCTGCACAGTATGTTTGTTTGTAGATAATCGTTATTTTTTGGTTATTGAAGTCTTACTTGTCAGAGAACTAATAAATGCCGCTTTTAGGCCACTTTCGCCCAAAAACTTGGTGGAGGAGCAAGTGGGGTAGAACAGACATTTCCCTGTTCTCTTCATCCAATGCTTGTATACGTGCCCATGGTTCATCCTCATATTGTGCTCAGGGTACATGACAACTAATTCTGGTCTTAGCTATATATAACTATGTTCCAAGAAATGTTCCACTAATAGTGGTCATTGCTGTACAGCTGTGCCCAGCGCACATACTAAATAACACTAAACCATCGACTGTAATGATAATTCAGAAAGCATGTCGGAACATACAAGCAGCAAGCAAAGAAAGACACTTGTCTATCATGAATTACAAAACACCTGATATGATTTACTATGCAACGACGAAATAATCAGCCTTATTTTTAATAATATGTAAAAGGATGAAAGACAAATATGAGGGATAAAAAGATGAGCTTATTACAAGACTCAACAACCAGTAAGTCAGACTGAAACTTGGGGGAGTTGAAAATTGTTACAGGACTATTTTTAATTACGCTTTCTCCTTGGCAGAATCGACTTGCGAGGATACTTCAACTGCAGTTTTAATGTAAGAAACTCCAAATGGACTTTCTACAATACTGTCTTTTGCCCGAGACACATACCCCAAAGAACAATGTTTCTTCACACATAATGTATTGAAGGAAAAGGATAAAAGAAAGATGTGGGAGGGGGGCGGAGAACATCAAGGACTGTCACCGTTTACTCTATGCTCTTTTGCCCATAACCCCTCCTGGGGTATAGGCCATCAACGAGAGACCTCCACATCCCCTGTCCTGGCTTTAACCTCTAGCTGGGTCCAGGACAGTTTGTCTCTATCCCATTGCCAAAGTAATTGAGTTGATGGAGGTTGGTGGAGGTTTGCACACTGTAAGTGCTTTGACGATCTTGACAAATATTTCGTCCACTATCAAAAGTGTAGGGAGTACGACCTTTGACGGGGAGGGGGGGGGGAGGAGAGAAAATGAGAGATCTGCCTGTGGACTGACACGCGTTATGTCTTCTGCATTCTAAATAAAGGGTGGAACACATTCCGATTTTGGATAAGCTCGAAGCAGAAAAGGAAATGGAAATTTTCTTGTGAAGACAGGAAGGCCAATAAGAGAGAAAAATGACAGATGATAGAAAGAAAAAGAAAAGACAGAGTCAGAAAAGAGATAAGAGGAAGTTATG
>JAFLJL010018279.1:0-13318 GCA_018398815.1 Conus ventricosus
GGGGGGACCAGACAAATACAATAGTTCCCCCTTCACTCATTGACTAAAATATCTCAGTAGGAAGTTAAGCTGCTGCAGTGCTACGCACAATGCAGCTAAAAAGCTATAGAAACTTTTAAGACCTAGTGCACACATATATCCTCTTGGTTGTTCGCAACAATTAATTTCTGTTTTTATAACAAGTATAGTAGATAAATAATGTTGCTTATAGCCCAGCTGACTGCAAAAAGGGCCATATCAGGGGTGTCACCATGTAAAATCGACTCAAAAGTCTTTTATTCACACAATTGAACAAGTATTTGTACTTTAATTTTTAAAAAAACAAAAATGCATATATTGTAATAAACCTCCCAATTGATTTTGTTTTTTAAGATTTGAGAACTGCTACTCGGATCTTTTCCCTGCTGAAGAGATACGTGCTGAGGGAAGGGGAAAAAGCCTGAAAGTTGGACAAGTTGCTTTTGGGCATCCACACTCAGCAAAAACATTCCACAGGCAGAAGTACCTCCTGATTTCAACTTTCCCCTGGGCACTCCAGAGGAACTGGAAAGACTGTTGTCTACAAATGAAGAGCAGCGGCGGAGATTGGCGAGTTGATGATGCTCATCAAAATTAAGACATCAGTATCACCACATCCTAATAAACGTATTCCGAGTTCTGAGGGGCACAAGAAAACGGATAAGCAAAGGCATGCAAACATTTTATTATATAGATGGCTATATGGAACACTGTATGTTAATCTGTTGTATACTCAGTATTATTTCTACCTTGCCAAATAGTTCAATGATGTTTTGCACTTATTGCAGAATTGTTGCCATTGGTGGTCACCATGTGACAGAAGGAGGGCAGAAGGTGCCCAAACACTTCATCACGCCCTTCTTGCAGTCTGATCTGCATGATGAGGTAAGCTGTCATTATTGCTTTAAACAGACTTTATTAAACTTATATGACATCTCAAAACGTGTGTTAAACTTAACCCTTTATTAATGACAATGCACTCTCCCAGAGTGCATGAGTATTTTTTATCTGGTAGACTCGCCTTTCATGTGAAAGCGTCAGAAAAATCACAGGTGGGCGGACCAGACAAATACAATAGTTCCCCCTTCAGCTCATTGACTAAAAAAATCTCAGTAGGAAGTTAAGCTGCTGGCAGTGCTACGCACAATGCAGCTAAAAAGCTATAGAAACTTTTAATGACCTAATGCACACATATATCCTCTTGGTGTTCGCAACATTAATTTCTGTTTTTATAACAAGTATAGTAAGATAAGATAGATAATGTTGCTTATAGCCCAGCTGACTGCAAAGGGCCATATCAGGGCTGTCACCACGTTAAATCGACTCAAAAGTCTTTTATTCACACAACTGAACAAGTATAGTACTTTAAAAAAAAATTTTTTTAACCTTCGCCAGACGGGTTATAGACTACACACGGAAGCCATCGTGGGGCCGTGCGGACCCATACTTCTCAAAGAAGGAAAAGTGTGCACCCCCTTCCGTAGATGTCGTGGGGCCGTGCGGACCCATACTCTAAACAGAGTATGTGACTTTCAGTTTCTCTTTAGTTTGTGCACAGCAGTCATGTAGAACTGAAACTAAAGACTTTTCTAGGAAGAAAGCGACGTGTATTTCCACGAAGAAGTGAACAGGACTGAGGGAACTGATGCTGTCTTGTTTCCTGCACCATCAAGATGGCGAGAGAGCAAACATTTTCGAAGCTCTTGTCACCGCCGCTGGTGACGCTGAAGACATTGGCTATGGTGAGTACAGAATTCGAGGACGGTACATTCTACACACACGTCTGAATCGTATGGAAGCTAGTAGGAGAAGGGGAGGAAAGGGGGACGGGGTGGGGGGTGGGTGGGGAGAGCTTTGGGGACCGGTGGTCTGAGTGGCGATGCGGGTTAGGAACTGGGTTGGGAAGGGAAGAGAGGCAATGGCTTAGTCTGTGAGCAGTGTGTGTGTGTGCATGTGTGTACATGTTTGTTTGTGTATTGAGTTTACCGTCTTTTCACATAGTGATATAGACGAAAAATAAATTAATCAATAGGAGGTGGGGGGGGGGGGGGGGGGGGGGGAGGATCTCGTGTATTGGTTGTACATGTGTGTGTGTGCGTGTGTACACACGTGTTTGTGATGTGTGCCATCTGCGTGTGTATGTGTGTGTGTGTGTGTGCGTGCGTGTGTTGGGGGGGGGGGGGGGGGGGGGGGCGTTGGCGGAGGGGGGGGGGGAGATGGGGGGGAAGAGGCCATGCTGTGAATGCGTGTTTGATTTGGAGTCAACTATAGTACGCCTGATTTGTTTTGCTTTTTCCAGACGGCTCGGAGAGACCAGGACAGTCAGCCGACGAACGTTCTGAGGCAGACTACGAACCACAGAGTGGCGAGGATGAAACAAGTGACGAAGAATTCATTCCCCTGGCATCTGACGATGAGTCACCTTTTGAAGAGGATGCAGATGAGTCTGAAGGAGGTGAAGAAGAGTACAGGCCTTCGGAGGAAGAGGAGGAGGAGGAAGGAGCGATTGCAGATCCCGCCACATACACAGCGAAAGATGGCACCAGATGGGGGAAAGCTCCTACGCTTCCATTCACAAAGACAAAAAACAAGAACATTTTTAGGCCTCACCAACACAGGTGCTGGAACACAACATGTCCATGATCCTTATGACTCATTCAAACTGTTTGTGTCTGAAAAAATGATAAACGATACTGTTTTTCACACAAATCTGTATGGCCGCACACAATTTCAGAATAAGTGGGTTGAATGCGACTTTGTGGAAATGGAGGCTTTGATGGGTTTGTTGTTGTTTCTGGGAGTACGAAAACAGAACATGGTTTCGACTTATGAAATATGGGACCCATTGATGGCGTGAATGTGGTGAGAGCATGCATGAGCAAACAGAGGTTCAAGACACTCATGTCTTGCCTGAGGTTTGATGACAAATCCACAAGGTCGCAAGAAGAGCTAAAGATGCCTTCGCCCCATTCAGGGACATGTGGGATCAGTTCAGTACAAACTTGAGCCAGCACTACATTGCTGGGCCACTTCTGACAATTGACGAGCAGCTTGTCCCCTTTAGGGGCAGATGCAATTTCCTACAGTATCTGCCCAGCAAACCCGATCGCTACGGCATAAGGATTTTCTGGGTTGTTGACTCCAACAACTGTTTCCCTCTCTTGGGCATCCCCTACCTTGGCCGGCCGCTTGGCCAGGCCCGACAGGTCAATCTGGGTCGTAACACTGCCTTGAGTTGGCACAGCCCTTCTTCAGAGTGGTCGCAACATAACATGCGACAACTACTTCACAGACTTAGCTCTGGCTGAAGGATTCCTGAAAAATGGTCTGACGGTGGTAGGCACAGTCAGAACCAATAAAGATTCCTGCCTGCCACCATTCCAGTTGAAGAAGGCCCTCCACTGCACAGCAGTGAGTTTGCTTATAACAACACAGCAACCCTGGTAAATTACCAGGGTAAAAAGAACAAGAACACTGTTGTTCTCAGTTCAATGCATGACGTTGGTGTGGTTGAAGCAGGCGCCCCAAGAAAAAGTCAGAAATGATTCTCTTTTATAATTCCACCAAGGGAGCAGTCGACTCCTCGACAAGATGGCCCACACATACACCTCAAAAAGAGTCACCCAACGGTGGGCTATGGTTATGTTTGTCAATGTTCTTGACCTCGCCACAGTCGCAGCACGATGTGTGTGGGCATCAAGTTTGTGGACAACTCTCTGTCACACCAAAATGCACGAGGCGCTTTCATCCAAAGCGTCAGTAAAAGACTGATGCTGCCACAGATAAAGCGCCGCCTCTCGCACAGACACTTGTCTCGGGACTTGACAGTCTTGATCCAAAGTACAATCACAAACATTGAGCAATCCCAAACAGTGGCTCAACCAGCGTCAAGAGCAGGAAGGGTCAGGCAGACTGAACCTCAACCAGGAACATCAGGTCAAGCTGCTGGGACATTGCGCAAGAGGCAGGCAGAATCTGAGCCAGGCACATCTGCTCAAGCTGCCAGCAAGTCGCACAAGAGGGCACGATGTGCGATGTGTCCTTGGAAGGCTGACCGGAAAGTAAGACAGAGATGCCAGAGGTGCAATGTCTTTATTTGTCCGGATCACATGAAAGCTAGCTGTGTGCACTGTCTGCTTCGACGGACAATGATGTGCCTGTCAGTACTGTGGTTTCTGAAAAGAAATGCGACCCTGCTTCGATATGTGCTTTTGCCGCACATTATTTCTGTTCGCTTGCCTGCCTGCTTGCTGCCCCCCCCCCCCCCCACTCTCTCTCTCTCTCTCCACACCACACACACACACACAATTTCTTCTGCACTGACCAAAAATGCTGTAGACACAAATCAACGTCTGAAATTTATTGAAAGAAAATCAAGCACTGCACAGTTTGCAGCTTTTGGGAGGAGCGCGCCACTTGGCTGCCACGAGGTCCTCCATGGTGACATGGTATGCAGTCCCTGAAACAGGAAAAATCATTTATAATTTCTAAAATCATTCTCTTCACATGTCAAACATGTATTATCAATAGAGTTATGAAAAGGCTCAGAACGGTTTAAATCTCAGGAATTTTATGGTTGATTTTGATTTGTATCACTTTACTGTGTATTTAGTTTCCTTCCAAATACTTTTGCCATTGTGTGAATGCGATTTCGTTTGAAGTCTGTCATTTGTGTGACTTGTTTACAAGGGTAACTTGTAATATGAATAAGAGCTATGAAAATGCTTTGCATTGTTTTACTTTTCAAAAACTTTTATGATTTAATTGCAGATTACATTGCTGCACTGTGAGAATCATTGCACGTATGTGTGACATATTTGGTTTGTTCATGACGGAACAAGTGATACATATAGGAGCTATGAGAAGGTTACATTTTATTCTATTTTCCATGAACGCTTTGACAGATTTACGATTTGTATTACTTTACTGTTAAGGTCTGGCCTATTTTTTTTACTCTCTCTTCTTCATACTGATCATCATAAGCGCCAGATGTGGGATCCCGAATCTCTCCCTCACTGCCTCCTTAGCACTTTTGGATAGACGAGGGTTCGCTTCCCCCTGTGGCCAGCTTTGCGACAAACTGCAATCACACATTTCATTTTCATGAATATATGCGGCCAAGTGCTGTAACTTTCATCTTATTTTGTCATCTTCACAAAATATAATTGAAGTCTTGTTGACTATTTCATTTTCTTCCCTGTTATCAATTTTTTGCGATCGTCTGTTTGCTGCCTGCCGAATGTACGAGGTGTGTGTGTGTGTGTGTGTGTGGGTGTGCTGTATGTCTGTCTTGTCTCTCTGTCTGCCTGTGTCTCATCTTACTGTAACACACCCTCATCTCTCTCTCTCTCTCTCTCTCACACACACACCACACACACACACACAAACACACACAGATGCACTCTTTGAGGCCCGCATGCCGGTCTAGCTTTACCATCACTGTGTGAATTTTTCAGCTTACCATGAGTCTTGCCCACAGCGCTTTATACACCTCTTTCCTCGTCTTGCCCACATGCCAACAATGTGCTGAAGGCTGGTGGTACACTGGCCCTATGCACAGAGAAACGGACTTACTACGTGAACCTGAATTGTGACAAACAAAGCCAAGGCTTACAGAAAGAACACAAGCTTATCGACTGCACATGATACAGAAACACAGGATATGGGAGAAAACCTACCCTTGCTTAGAAAACTCGCTCTCCAAGGCACAACCGGTGCTGCTGCTTGCCTCGCCATGATGAAATGATGAAAACAGGCCACTTCCGGTATTTGTTGTCACAGTAACAATGTGGGCCCACACGGCCCACGACATCTACGGAAGGTATGCACGTTTTTCCTTCTTTGGGAAGCATGGGTCCGCATGGCCCCACGACATCTACGGAAGGGGGTGCACACTTTTCCTTCTTTGAGAAGTATGGGTCCGCACGGCCCACGATGGCTTCCGTGTGTAGTCTAAATTTGACCTTTGTTTTTATAATTACTTCTCGCTGAAATTTAATTATCTTTTAGGAAATAAGAGCTGTTTAGGTGCCGAGGCATTCTTAAAAGCTCATTACAAAATTCCTACTAGTTTAAGAGATATTTGCAATTAAACACCTTCTGGGTCCACACGGACCCACGACCACCGGCGAAGGTTGGTTAAATTAAACCGTCATATATTGTAAGAAACCTCCCAATTGATTTTGTTTTTTTAGATTCGAGAACTGCTACTCGGATCTTTTCCTGCTGGAAGAGATACGCGCTGTGGGAAGGGAAAATGCCCGAAAGTTGGACAAGTTGCTTTTGGGCATCCACACTCAGCAAAACATTCCACAGGCAGAAGTACTCCTGATTTCAACTTTCCCTGGGCACTCCAGAGGAACTGGAAAGACTGTTGTCTACAAATGAAGAGCAGCGGCAGAGATTGGCGAGTTGACGACGCTCATCAAAATTAAGACATCAGTATCACCACATCCTAATAAACGTATTCTGATTTCTGAGGGGCACAAGAAAACGGATAAGCAAAGGCATGCAAACATTTTATTATATAGATGGCTATATGGAACACTGTATGTTAATCTGTTGTATACTCAGTATTATTTCTACCTTGCCAATAGTTCAATGATGTTTTGCACTTATTGCAGAATTGTTGCCATTGGTGGTCACCATGTGACAGAAGGAGGGCAGAAGGTGCCCAAACACTTCATCACGCCCTTCTTGCAGTCTGATCTGCATGATGAGGTAAGCTGTCATTATTGCTTTAAACAGACTTTATTAAACTTATATGACATCTCAAAACGTGTGTTAAACTTAACCCTTTAATGACAATGCACTCTCCCAGAGTGCATGAGTATTTTTTATCTGGTAGACCCGCCTTTCATGTGAAAGCGTCAGAAAAATCACAGGTGGGCGGACCAGACAAATACAATAGTTCCCCCTTCAGCTCATTGACTAAAAATCTCAGTAGGAAGTTAAGCTGCTGGCAGTGCTACGCACAATGCAGCTAAAAAGCTATAGAAACTTTTAATGACCTAATGCACACATATATCCTCTTGGTGTTCGCAACATTAATTTTGTTTTTATAACAAGTATAGTAAGATAAGATAAGATAATGTTGCTTATAGCCCAGCTGACTGCAAAGGGCCATATCAGGGCTGTCACCACGTTAAAATCGACTCAAAAGTCTTTTATTCACACAACTGAACAAGTATAGTACTTAAATTTTTTTTTTTTTAAACTGTCATATATTGTAATAAACCTCCCAATTGATTTGTTTTTCTAGATTCGAGAACTGCTACTTGGATCTTTTCCCTGCTGGAAGAGATACGCGCTGTGGGAAGGGAAAATGCCCGAAAGTTGGACAAGTTGCTTTTGGGCATCCACACTCAGCAAAACATTCCACAGGCAGAAGTACCTCCTGATTTCAACTTTCCCCTGGGCACTCCAGAGGAACTGGAAAGACTGTTGTCTACAAATGAAGAGCAGCGGCGGAGATTGGCGAGTTGATGACGCTCATCAAAATTAAAACATCAGTATCACCACATCCTAATAAACGTATTTCGAGTTCTGAGGGGCACAAGAAAACGGATAAGCAAAGGCATGCAAACATTTTATTATATAGATGGCTATATGGAACACTGTATGTTAATCTGTTGTATATCAGTATTATTTCTACCTTGCAAATAGTTCAATGGTGTTTTGCACTTATTGCAGAATTGTTACCATTGGTGGTCACCATGTGACAGAAGGAGGGCAGAAGGTGCCCAAACACTTCATCAAGCCTTCTTGCAGTCTGATCTGCATGATGAGGTAAGCTGTCATTATTGCTTTAAACAGACTTTATTAAACTTATATGACATCTCAAAACGCGTGTTAAACTTAACCTTTTAATGACAATGCACTCTCGCAGAGTGCATGAGTATTTTTTTATCTGGTAGACTCGCCTTTCATGTGAAAGCGTCGGAAAAAATCACGGCGGGCGGACCAGACAAATACAATAGTTCCCCTTCAGCTCATTGACTAAAAATCTCAGTAGGAAGTTAAGCTGCTGGCAGTGCTACGCACAATGCAGCTAAAAGCTATAGAAACTTTTAATGACCCAATGCACACATATATCCTCTTGGTGTTCGCAACATTAATTTATGTTTTTATAACAAGATTTGTAAGATAAGAAAGATAATGTTGCTTATAGCCCAGCTGACTGCAAAGGGCCATATCAGGGCTGTCACAGTTAAAATCGACTCAAGTCTTTCATTCATACAATTGAACAAGTATAGTACTTAAAATTTTTTTTTTTAAACTGTCATATATTGTAATAAACCTCCCAACTGATTTTGTTTTTTTAGATTTGAGAAACTGCTACTTGGATCTTTTCCCTGTGAGAGTAGCGCGGGGAAGGGAAAATGCCGAAAGTGGACGAGTTGCTTTTGGGCATCCACATAGAAAAATCACAGGGAGATAGACTCTGATTTCAACTTTCCCTGGGCACTCCAGAGGAATGGAAAGATTGGGTTCCATGAGAGCAGCGGGGGTTGGGGGTGATGAGTCATCAAAAATTTAAAACATCAGTACACCACTCCTAATAAAATATTTTTGGTTTGAGGGGCACAAAGGGAAAACGGAAAAAGCAAAGGCTGCAAAAAATTTTATTATATAGATGGCGATATGGAAAATGTATGTTAATCTGTTGATACTCAGTTTTTTCTCCTTGCCAAATAGTTCAAGATGTTTTTCACTTATTTCAGAATTGTTGCCTTGGTGGTCCCATGTGACGAAGGAGGGAGAAGGTCCCCAAAAATTCATCAAGCCTTCTTCGTTGATCGCTGAGAGGTAAGCTGTCATTATTCTTTAAAGATTATTAAATTTTGACATCTCAAAAAGTTGGTGTTTAAATTAACCCTTTAAAGACAATGCACTCTCCCGAGTGCTGATATTTTTTATTGGTTGACTCGCCCTTTTATATGAAAAGGTCGGAAAATCACAGGCAAAAAACAAAAAGTTCCCTTCGCCTTGACTAAAAAAAACTCTGTAGGAAATTAAATGCTGGCGTCTGCAAATAGCTAAAAAGTATTTGAAACTTTTAATGACCTAAAGACACATATTCCTCTTGGTGTTCCATTAATTTTTTGTTTTTTTAAAAAGTTAGTAAGATAAGTTGTTGCTTTTAGCCCAGGACTGAAAGGGCCATTCAGGGCTGTCCCCGTTAAAAAACGATCAAAAGTTTTTATTCACAAACTGAACAAATATTGTACTTAAAAATTTTTTTTTTTTTAAAAATTTTTATTGTAATAAACCCCCAATTGATTTTGTTTTTCTAGATTCGAGAAAATGCTCTCGGATCTTTTCCCGCTGGAAGGTACGTGTGGGGAAGGGAAAAACCGAAAGTTGGCAAGTTGCTTTTGGGGATCCCACTCAAAAAACATTCCACGGAGAAGTACTCCCGATTTCAACTTTCCCCGGGCACTCGAGGTGGAAGATGTTGTTACAAATGAAGGCAGGGCGGAGATTGGGAGTTGATGAGCTCATCAAATTAAGACTTTGTATACCACATCCTAAAAAAGTTTTTTCCCGGTTCTGAGGGGACAAAAAAACGGAAAAAAGAAAGGCTGAAATTTTATTTATAGATGGTATATGGAAACTGTATGTTAAACTGTTTTTACTCAGTTTATTTTACCTTGCCAAATAGTTCAATGGGTTTTTTTTTTGCAGAATTTTTGCCATTGGGGGTACCATTTTACGAAGGGGGGCAGAAGGTGCCCCAAAACCCCTTATCAAGCCCTTCTTGCAGTTGATCTTTGATGAGGTAAAGCTGTCATTATTGCTTTAAAACTTTTTAAATTTTGCATCTCAAAAAGTGTGTTAAACTTAACCATTTATTTTGACAAAGCCTCTGCAGGTGATGAGTATTTTTTTTCTGGTAGACTGCCTTTTTTGTGAAAACGTCGGAAAAAAAACACAGGGGGGGGACCGACAAATTTAAAAAAATTCCCTTCAGCTCATTGACTAAAAAATCTCAGAGGAAATTAAGCTGCGGCGTGTCGACAAAGCAGCTAAAAAGCTATAGAAACTTTTAATGATTAATGCACACATATATCCTCTTGGTGTTCGCAACATTAATTTATGTTTTTATAACAAGCATAGTAAGATAAGACAAAATAATGTTGCTTATAGCCCAGCTGACTGCAAAGGGCCATATCAGGGCTGTCACCATGTTAAAATCGACTCAAGTCTTTCATTCATACAATTGAACAAGTATAGTACTTAAAAAAAATTTTTTAAACTGTCATATATTGTAATAAACCTCCCAACTGATTTTGTTTTTTTAGATTTGAGAACTGCTACTTGGATCTTTTCCCTGCTGGAAGAGATACGTGCTGAGGGAAGGGAAAATGCCCGAAAGTTGGACAAGTTGCTTTTGGGCATCCACACTCAGCAAAACATTCCACAGGCAGAAGTACCTCCTGATTTCAACTTTCCCCTGGGCACTCCAGAGGAAGATAAGATAAGATAAGATAATGTTGCTTATAGCCCAGCCGACCGCAGAGGGCCACATCAGGGCTGTCACCACGTTAAAATCAACTCACCAGTCATTTAAAAAAAAAACAAAAAAAAAAAAACCAACTTTCACACATCTCGTTAAATGACATCGTCTACAAACGAACCAGAAACTTTGTTAAAAATCCTTCTTCCGTAAAATCTCAAATCAGATGAAAATGTTAATTTCTCTCAAAAACCAAGGATCACGTCAGGCGGGACATCCTGAACAGGATCTTCATGGACTCCGCTGTAAAATGTTTGTGTCTCACATCGTGCAAGTCCCAACACTCTAAAAGAACATGTTCATGTGAGTGGTGCATGACATGGAATGCACCCGGAGCTTCTTCACTCTTTAAAAGGTAAGAATGGGTAAAATACGAATGGCCGGTGTGCAGCCGGCACAGAACGTTTCCTCTTTACGACCACCGACGTAGATGGGAGGAAGTCTTTAAGGTTTGGACGGATCTGAAAGAGTTTGTTATTCGTCTGTGTGTTCCAATCCTCCTGCCAGAGGTCTCTCACATAATCGTTAATTTTGGGTTTCACATCTGAGCAGGGGATATAAGTGTTGGACAGTTTCTCTCTTGTGGCGTTCTTGGCTAAACGATCAACCATTTCGTTCCCGCCGATGCCAACATGGCCAGGAACCCAAGCAAGAGTAATGTTGTAACCGTCCGCCTTCAACTTGCTAAAAGTTCAAAAAAAGTAAAAGTTCTGGATGCTGAAGGTTGCGGCCAGCTATGGCCTCCAAAGCTGACAGCGAATCCGACAGAACCAGAAAGTCCCTCCTCGAAGAATGGGAGATTATCTTCAAAGCCAGTACTAGAGCAGTAAGTTCAGCAGAATAAACAGAAGCATCTGAATGTATATGTTCCAACAATATCTGAGAAGGAGCCCCCGGGCAGTAGGCTGCACAGGCCACTCCCTCCTCAGACTTGGAACCGTCAGTGAAAACTGTTTGATAGGATGGGAATTTGGAACAGAGCTCGGCATACAAAGCCTTGTACGCCAGAGAGCTGGTAGACTCCTTACGGAAAGCTGCGAGATCAAAACGAATCTCTGGTGTGAAAAAGGTCCATGGAGGTTGATCCGGAAACTTGGAAAAATCGGAAACTACTCCAGGTCTATACCTGCATTCCGCACGTGAGGCTGCATACGAAGCCCAAACGGCGGAATACATTTCGGGTTTGTTTAAAACTTACTTTGGAACGGAGGGTCAAAAACACAGTCATAGGCAGGATTCTGCGGTTCTGAGAACAGTCGGATGTAATAATTCAAGACGTTTCACCCTTTGCGGTTGCACAGTAAAGGTTCACCCTCCCTTTTGCGTACAGGCTGTACACAGGGGTGGTGCGGAACGCTCCAAGACAGGAGGGAAGCCTTGATGGTGGTTTAGGGTCAAGAGTTTGAGGTAAGATGATCTTGCGGAGCCGTACACAGCACAACCGTAGTCCATTTTGGAACGGACAGGGCTCTGTAGAGGTGCAACAAAGTTTTTTATCAGCGCCCCAGTCGGTGTGTGCTACGACCCGCAGAATTTCAGTGCCTTTTGGCAAGCAGTTTTGAGGTTTTTAATATGGCTGAGAAATTTAAAGTTTTGGTCAAAAATGACTCCCAGAAATTTTGGCCTCTTTAACAGCTGGAAGGGGAGATTTCCCTACTTGAATTTCCCGGATCGGAAAAAACTGACGGAAATTATGGAAGTGAATACACTGGGTTTTTGTAGCAGAAAAGTGTGAAACGTTTTCATCCGCCCACCGATGGATTTTATCTACGCAAAGCTGGAGCCTGCGCTGGACACTCGGGTACAGGCTTCCAGTTTCGGTAGACAGCAAAATCATCCACAACAATGCGTCTGAACCTGCTGAACTGATTGAACAATGTTGTTGATCTTAATATAAAGAGGGCAGGAGATAGTATGCTCCCCCGGGAACACCCAACTCCTGCTCGTGGACATCAGAGAGAGTGGTGCCAACCCGGACCTGAACTGGGCGTTCTGCCAAAAAATTTTTAATTAAAAGCGGAAGATGACCCCGAAAACCCAGATCGTGGAGATCATGAAGTATTTCCCCCAAATTCCAGGTGGTATCGTAGGCCTTCTCCAAGTCAAAGAAAATTGCCACTGCATGCTGTCTGTTTAAAAAAACGTTCTAAGTGTGATTCCAGACGAATCAAATGGTCAATGTACTACGATTTTGCGGAAACCACACTGTACTTTTGCCAAAGGGCCATCGGTTTCGAGTTTCCACATGAGCTAAGCATTGACCATTTTTTCATCAAAATTTTCAGACACAGCTGGTCAAAGCTATGGGGACGGTAGTTAGATGGATTAGAAAGATCTTTTCCAGGTTTGGGGATGGGAATAATGAGGGCTGTCCGCCAAGAGGGTGGAAAGCAACCTGTAGTCCATGTCTACAAATGAAGAGCAGCGGCGGAGATTGGCGAGTTGATGACGCTCATCAAAATTAAGACTCAGTATCACCCAGTTATGCAGACTAAAAGTAAAACAAAAATGCCGCTTTTCAATAGACAGCAAAAAACTTGTGAGAACTGATTATATTGCCTCCTTTTTGTCAGTGTTCACTATCAACTTGAGTTGAAACCGTCCAGTATTTAACTAGTAATCCTGATGATAAAGATTGGTCTTCTGCTTTTGGAATTTTTAACCCTTTGGGTAACTTTCATTATTACAGATCCTGCAGCCCTGAATGTTTTGACTTGGATGAAGTGGGGCCCGTCCCAAGCAGTCCCATCCTGAAAGGAAGCCCCGGAACTTTAAACCAGT
>JAFLJL010018279.1:14318-53475 GCA_018398815.1 Conus ventricosus
AAGGTCGGCCCAAAGTGATGTGTTGAGCGCTGGCCCTCTCAATCACCAGGATCTCATTCCCCTCCGACACAGGTCGCACCGCACGGCAAACGCGGCGGATCTTAAGGAGACCACAGAGAGAAAAGGAGTGTGGAAAAGAAGACTTGAAGGGGAGACGAAGATAGAAAAGGGCCAAATAAGGGAGGCAGAAAACAAGAAAGGAGAAAGGCGGGTTACTCTTAGTCAGGATCCTCACCCTTAGCCTATCTGACATGGAAGCCCTACCAGGGGCATCAACTCCTTACCACGTTACGCTTAGGCCAAACAGCATCTGCACCTCTCAGGCCTAGAAGCAGTATGAAAAAAACAGCCTATCTCCAAGTATTGATGCCCCCGCCAGCAGAGCCTAAGGGATCACTGGACCACGCAAACCCTCCGACCACGACAAGGTCGTAACCCCCCGGAGGGAGTTCTGAGGGGCACAAGAAAACGGATAAGCAAAGGCATGCAAACATTTTATTATATAGATGGCTATATGGAACACTGTATGTTAATCTGTTGTATACTCAGTATTATTTCTACCTTGCCAAATAGTTCAATGGTGTTTTGCACTTATTGCAGAATTGTTGCCATTGGTGGTCACCATGTGACAGAAGGAGGGCAGAAGGTGCCCAAACACTTCATCAAGCCCTTCTTGCAGTCTGATCTGCATGATGAGGTAAGCTGTCATTATTGCTTTAAACAGACTTTATTAAACTTATATGACATCTCAAAACGTGTGTTAAACTTAACCATTTATTAATGACAATGCACTCTCCCAGAGTGCATGAGTATTTTTTATCTGGTAGACTCGCCTTTCATGTGAAAGCGTCGGAAAAATCACAGGCGGGCGGACCAGACAAATACAATAGTTCCCCCTTCAGCTCATTGACTAAAAAATCTCAGTAGGAAGTTAAGCTGCTGGCAGTGCTACGCACAATGCAGCTAAAAAGCTATAGAAACTTTTAATGACTTAATGCACACATATATCCTCTTGGTGTTCGCAACATTAATTTATGTTTTTATAACAAGCATAGTAAGATAAGACAAAATAATGTTGCTTATAGCCCAGCTGACTGCAAAGGGCCATATCAGGGCTGTCACCACGTTAAAATCGACTCAAGTCTTTCATTCATACAATTGAACAAGTATAGTACTTAAAAATTTTTTTTAAACTGTCATATATTGTAATAAACCTCCCAACTGATTTTGTTTTTTTAGATTTGAGAACTGCTACTTGGATCTTTTCCCTGCTGGAAGAGATACGTGCTGAGGGAAGGGAAAATGCCCGAAAGTTGGACAAGTTGCTTTTGGGCATCCACACTCAGCAAAACATTCCACAGGCAGAAGTACCTCCTGATATCAACTTTCCCCTGGGCACTCCAGAGGAACTGGAAAGACTGTTGTCTACAAATGAAGGCCGGCGAGTATTGGCGAGTTGATACGCTCATCAAAATAAGACATCAGTATCACCCAGTTATGCAGACTAAAAAGTAAAACAAAAAATGCCGCATTGCAATAGACAGCAAATCTTGTGAGAACAGATTATAATTGCCTCCTTTTTGTCAGTTTCACTATCAACTTGATGAAACCACCATAATTAACTAGAAAAATTTCCTGATGATAAAGAATGTGTCTTCTGCTTTTGGAATTTTTAAACTTGGATAACTTTCATTATTACAGATCCTGCACCCCGAATGTTTTGACTTGGATGAAGTGGCCTGTCCCAAGCAGTCCACATCAGCCGGATGGGGGAAAGCTGTTCAACACCATGCAACAGAACACTTTGAAAGGTTCCTTTATCACGAGTGACAGTGATCAGAGTTTGAAAATGATTGTTTCCCTGATGAAGTAGTTCATATCCATCACATTCAGGGCATGATAATATAGCGTATGACCTCTGGGGCTTTTCCTTCTTTTTCTTAGTGATTGAATGGGCCTCAAATCGAGTTGTCGGTATGGATTTGCTGGAAATGTCTTTGAAAATTTAAACAACAAAACCCTACATCCTGCAACACAACAATGCTTTCTGGAACGCTTTCTTTTCGAGCTTGAATGTTGTCTGTCACGTGATGCTTTCTTTCTAAGACGCTCGGGAAATTTTCAGCACTCATTTTCCCCTCCTGTTGAAACATCATGTCTGTCAGCAGTTGAGCCCAGTGGGTCCAATGTCTGGCCATGCTTTCTTTGATCTCCTTGACACTCCCTTGCCTCCAGATGCACTCAAGTCTTGCGGATCAGTGTGAAGGTAATTTCCCCACATGGGAAAGGATCATGGATCCAAAATCAGCTCTTTGCGCTTGAAAGGAAACCCGCCCGTTCTGAAACTGTGGCTCTTTCTCCAGATCGCCAACAAAAACATACTGTTAAAAAAAATTTAAAGGGACCAACACTGAGAATGCACAAAACTTTTTAAAATTCACAAAAATTTCAATGGAACCGCCTTTGTGGTCCAAACAAATTGAACCCAAAACAACGCACAAATTGATAGTAAATGCGGCAACTGCAATTTTGTGGCACACTTTTCTCACGCGCCTGAAAAAACCGTGCCCGGTACTTGTCATTTTTGGTACAAATTGGGGTGAATTTCTGATGTGTTGGGATCCGAGGAGAAATGTGCTGAATCAAAATCATGTGAAGCACGAGCTAAATCAGGCTGTAGGTCTTAAAAGTATGGCTCAACCAAATGTCTTTAAAAGCCACTGACGGGCGAAAAAAGCAATGCAACAGCATGCCTCCAGTTGAAGACTGAACGATCTGGATTGGGGAAGAGCAATAGATGGCCCAAGAAGGAGTTGCAGTCCGGAAGTGGCACAGAGACTTGGGGTATCACACTCTGTTGTTATCAGACTCCAGACGCTTTCAAGACACAGGAAGTGCAAGAACGACCACACTCTGGTCGACCCAGAATAACTTAAACACCACCATGAGAGGACCGATACATTGAAAGGCAGGCCCACACAAAAAGAACAGCAACATCGCCTTAGAGATGCCACCAACTTTTGTTGTCATGATCAGACCATACGAAACCACCTACACCTGCTAACCTCCGTGCAAAGGCCGTGTCAAGGCTATCATCATGATGAAGTCAACTCTCAAGTTATATCACAAGAAACAAAAAAAAAAAAGAAAGTACCTGTCAATTCCTCAGGGGTCTTAAAAACATGAATACTTAAGATCCCATGCTTTTCGAAAAGTCACCCGGGAAAACATGATGAAAACAAATTTCCTCAACAGATGAGATAAGGATAGGATAATGTTTGTTTATAGCCCAGCCGACCGCAAAGGGCCACATCAGGGCTGTCACCACGTTAAAATCAACTCACCAGTCATTAAAAAAAAAAACAAAAAAAAAAAAACAACCTTTCACACATCTCTATAAATGAAAACAGATGAGAGTGGCTCAATCAGTTTAGTTGGAGAAGACTGGTACAAGTAAATTTTGCCTGACAGAAGCACTTTCCTTGGGCTGGTTACATAAATGGGTTTAAGTGGAAGAAATTCAACGGGCTTCAAAACTTTTAATTTTTAAACTTTTTTGTCTGCAGCAAGAGAAGATTAAGACACTTACTTAGGACATTGCTGCCATTGCAAGAAATTGAAAAGTCTTGAAGCACAGCAGGAACCCGGGGACAGCGGAGGAAGTTTTCCCTGGAAACGTCTTTCAAGGATACATAGAACACCTCTGCAGCTGCAACGGCTGCTTCTGAGTAAAAGAACGCAACCAGTCCCGGGTAAAAATACCAAAAAACCTGCTCGAAAAAATTCCTAAAAAATTTATTTTTGTCAGAAAAGTTTTATTTGAATGAAATAATACAAGCAGCATTTTTAACCAGGGTATCAATGCGGAAAAATATTTAAAAAACGACTTTTTAATTACACAAAACCTAAAAAAAAAAAGCTTCAACTTTCTCTTGCGCCTGTAGGGGGGAAGGGTTGCTCAAGAGCCAGGAAAATCCAGACAGCATCGCGCAAGCATTTGGGGTCGTCTGCTACGCCGGAAGAAAGTTCCGACTCAACGTCTGACCACCATTTGTTGAATTTTGAAGTAAGTTTTCATATTTTTGAAAGTATAAAAACATATGATTGTGATTTTGCAGTCTATAGTGTGTGCTAAATGCTGTTATAACGCAGCAGTTTGCTGCAGTCCCATATAAATTCCCGCAGACACAAGTTATCATAGTCTCTGAGAAATGGCGCCATTAGCAGCTGACCGGCACACGCTACGCCGTGAAAATAGGCGCCTGCAATAAAGCACCAAGCACACTGTAAATAGGTGGGCTGTACAACTCAGTGTTAAAAAAACCCGACGGATATTGTTTTTTGTCTTGTGTACGATTATTGCTAAATGGTTTCCAGTTCAATATATTATTTTTGTGCAGTGTGTGTCTACCTATGATATTAACAGTAAAGCACAAAATGTGTGTCAAAGGTAAGTGTAAGCACAAAATGTGTGTGAACGGTGTGTTTTGTGTGTGTGTTTGGGGTGCGGCGTGCGTGCGAGAGAGAAGAGAGAGAGAGAGAGAAGGAGGAGAGAGAAGAGAGAGAGAGAGTCTAAAGAGGTATTGATCTTTGTCCACAGACACACATTGATGAACCAGTCTGCATCATATGCAAAAAGCCTGTGGAATGGAGACCCCGGCCTTGACGCAGAAAGGAATGTGACACCATCAACTTGAGTAGCCAACAGCGAAAAGACACTGTATTTGCCAAAATAGGTGATTCTGTGCACACTAAATAAGATAAGATAAGATAATTTGCTTATAGCCCAGCCGACCGCAAAAGGGGCCCTATCAGGGCTGTCACCAATGTTAAAATCAACTCACCAGTCATTAAAAAAAAACAAAAAAAAAACTTTCCACACATCTTGTTAATGACATCGTCTACAAACGCACCAAAACTTGATAAAAATCTTTCTGCCGAAAAATCTTAATCAGAAAAAAATGTTAATCTCTCTCAAAAACTCAAGGATCACGTCAAGGGGGGGACATCCCGAACAGGATCTTCATGGGCTCTGCCCTAAATGTTGTGTCTCACATCGTGCAAAATCCCAACACTCTAAAAGAACATGTTTCATTGTGAGTGGCGCATGACATGGGAAAGCACCACGGGGCTTCTTCAAATCTTTAAAAGGTAAGCATGGGTAAAATACGAATGGCCGTTGTGCAGCCGGCACAGAACCGTTTTCTTCTTTACGACCCTCCCGACGTGGATGGAGAAAGTCCTTAACCCCTTTTCCCCTTGGACCGTCTGGTGCTTACTATATCAAAATCTTAAGGGAAGGAAGTAACCCCCCGTAAATTGGATGAAAGATAATAAATAATGTTGCTTAAGCCCACCGACCGCAGGGGCCATACAGGGCTGTCCCACGTTAAAATTTAACCTCACCAGTCATTTAAAAAAAAAAAAAAAAAAAAAAAAAACCTTTCACACATCTTGTTAAGTGCATCGTCTACAAACGCCACCAAAACTTTGTTAAAAAACTTTCTGCCGTAAAATCTTAAATCAATGAAAAATGTTAATCTTTTCTCAAAACTCGAGGACAATCAGGGGGAACATCCCTGGGAAAAGGATCTCATGGACTCCGCCGTAAAATGTTTGTGTCTCACATCGTGCAAGTCCCAACACTCTAAAAGAACATGTTTCATGGTGAGTGGCGCATGACATGGAATGCACCACGGAGCTTCTTCACTCTTTAAAAGGTAAGCATGGGTAAAATACGAATGGCCGGTGTGCAGCCGGCACAGAACCGTTTCCTCTTTACGACCTCCGACGTGGATGGGAGGAAGTCCTTAAGGTTTGGACGGATCTGAAAAAGTTTGTTACTAGTCTGTGTGTTCCAATCCTCCTGCCAGAGGTCTCTCACATAATCGTTAATTTTGGGTTTCACGTCTGAGCAGGGGATATAAATGTTGGACAGTTTTCTCTCTTGTGGCGTTCTTGGCTAAACGATCAACCATTTCGTTCCCGCCGATGCCAACATGACCAGGAACCCAAACAAGAGTAATGTTGTAACCGTCCGCTTTCAACTTGCTAAAAAGTTCGAAGAAATGTAAAAGTTCTGGATGCTGAAGGTTGCGGCCAGCTATGGCCTCCAAAGCTGACAGCGAATCCGACAGAACCAGAAAGTCCCTCTTGAAGAATGTGAGATTATCTTCAAAGCCAGTACCAGAGCAGTAAGTTCAGCAGATAGACAGAAGCATCGGAATGGATATGTTCCAACAGTATCTGAGAAGGAGCCCCAGGGCAGTAGGCTGCACAGGCCACTCCATCCTCAGACTTGGAACCGTCAGTGAAAACTTTTTGATAGGATGGGAATTTCGAACAGAGGTCAGCATACAATGCCTTGTACGCCAGAGAGCTGGTAGACTCTTTGCGAAAAGCTGCAAGATCGAAACGAATCTCTGGTGTGAAAAGGTCCACGGAGGTTGATCCGGAAACTTGGAAAAATCGAGAAACTACTCCCAGGTCTAGACCTGCATTCCGCACGTGAGGCTGCATACGAAGACCAAACGGCGGAATACATTTAGGGTTGTTGTCAAACTTACTTTGGAATGGAGGGTCAAAGACACAGTCATAGGCAGGATTCTGCGGTTCTGAGAACAGTCGGATATAATAATTTAAAGACAGTTTCAGTCTGCGGTTGGACAATGAAGGTTCGCCCGCCTCTGCGTACAGGCTGTACACAGGGGTGGTGCGGAACGCTCCAAGACAGAGACGAAGCCCTTGATGGTGAATAGGGTCCAAAAGTTTGAGGTAAGAGGGTCTTGCGGAGCCATAGACAGCACAACCGTAGTCCAGTTTGGAACGGACCAAGGCTCTGTAGAGGTGCAGCAAAGTTTTCTTATCAGCGCCCCAGTCGGTGTGCGCTACGACCCGCAGAATATTCAGAGCTTTCTGGCAAGAAGTTTTGAGGTTTTTGATGTGGCTGAGAAAGTTGAGTTTCTGGTCAAAAATGACTCCCCAGAAATTTGGCCTCTTTAACAGCTGGAATGGGAGATTTCCCTACTTGAAGTTCAGGATCTGGAAAAAACCGACGGAAATTATGGAAGTGAATACACTGCGTCTTTGTTGGAGAAAAGGTGAAACCGTTTTCATCTGCCCACCGATGGATTTTATCTACGCAAAGCTGGAGCCTGCGCTGGACACTCTGGGTACAGGCTTCCAGTTGCGTAGACAGCAAAATCATCCACAAACAATGAGCAGTATGAACCCTGCTGAACTGATTTCACGATGTTGTTGATTTTAAGACTAAAGAGGAGGAGACAGTATGCTCCCCTGGGGAACACCCAACTCCTGCTCGTGGACATCAGATAGAGTGGTGCCAACCCGGACCTGAAACTGTCGTTCTGCCAAAAAATTTTGAATAAAAAGCGGAAGATGACCTCGAAAACCCAGATCGTGGAGATCATGAAGTATCCCGACTTCCAGGTAGTATCGTAGGCCTTCTCCAAGTTGAAAAAAATTGCCACAGCATGCTGTTGTTCAGAAAGGCATTCCGAAGTGTAGATTCCAGACGAATCAAATGGTCAACTGTAGACCGATGTTTACGGAAACCACACTGTTCTTTCGCCAAAAGGCCATCGGTTTCGAGTTTTCCACATGAGCCTAGCATTGACCATTTTCCCATCAGTTTACAGACACAAGCTGGTCAAAGCTATGGGACGGTAGTTTGAAGGGTTAGAAAGATCTTTTCCAGGTTTGGGGATGGGAATAATGAGGGCTTTCCGCCAAGAGGGTGGAAAAAAACCTGTAGTCCACACATGGTTGTAGACCTGAAGCAGTGTGTTCAGACCTTCTAGCGGAAGATGTTTCACTAGCTGATAATGGATTTCATCTATACCTGGAGAGGAATCGCTGACAGAAAGTAAGGCAGATTTCAGCTCGTTGAACGTGAAAGGAAGATTGTAGTCTTCCATGTTATCGGACGAAAAGTTGCAGGGTGATTTTTCTTTTAGGGCTTTGTTTTTGACAAAAGTGACCGATTTATTAGAAGAGGAGGAATTCTTTTCAATGGTTGAAGCAAGCAGATTAGCAACTGCTTTCTTCTCTGTTATTAAAGAATCCGAAAACTTGAGATGGTTCACAGTGGGACAGGTGTTCTTCCCTTTGATTTTCTTAATGATGTTCCACACTTTTTTCTTGGAAGTTTTTGATGTCAGCCTGGAGCAGAAGCTTCTCCAGGACCGACGTTTACTGATTTTTAAAAGTGTGTCTGATTTAGCACGGAGTTTCTGATGGGCTCGAGCAGTTGGGACCCGAAGGTCGATGGTAGACCTGACGCTGAGCCCGTTTTCTAACTTTAGAAATTTGTTGGCATTCTGAATCGAACCAGGGTGTTTTTGGCATCTGAAGTTTATCGGAAGACACTGGAATACAGGCTTTAGCACATTTGATTATAGTGTTAGTCAGTGATTCTGCTGGGTCCGGACTCTGAAGAAAATCTGTGTCCTGGAACTCCTTGGAAATAGTGGCTGCAAATAGATCCCAGTTTGCTTTCTTGTAATTGAGATGCTGAGAGACAGAGACGTGTTCAGTTAATACAGGTTGTAGAAGGACAGGGAAATGGTCACTTCCGTGCAGATCGTCATGGACAGACCACTCATAGTCCAGGACCAGCCTATAGACTGACACAGAAGCTGCAGCTCCTCAAAGTTGGAATTTAATCCACGGATATTCCAATGTAATATTGTACTATCCATGGTGCAGAGGGCGAAAAGGAGAGAGATCAGGTCATTCCTCATCGACATCTGCCTCCAATGGAGTGAATTTATTTTGTAGTTTCACTGGACTGTGTTGGTCTTTGGACCTGCTGGCAGACTTGCCCGCAGGTGACAAAGGCCTGGAGTTTGGAGAAGGTGGAGGTCTGGATTTGGGGTGGTGGAGTGTTTTTCCTCATCTCCACCATCTCCACACTGGGTGGAACTCCCTTGCCCGCACGGGCACTGGACAGAGGAGTTCGAGGGGAACTGCTGTTTTTTAATCTTCCCAGCAGCAGATGTTGTAGACTGCTGGGCAGTCTGAGGGGTGGCGGATTTTTTGCCTCCACCAGGGCAATCAGTTTGGGTTGAGAGGTGGTGGACCTGCTTCCACCAGAGTTGACAGTTCGTACTTGCAGTGTCTTCGAAAACGTAAAGTCATCAGTCTGACAGCAGACTGATCGAGTGGAAACTATGGGAACTTTCCTTACAGCCGAAGCATAGGAAGAGGCTGTCGGCGTCTGACTGCCCACAACCTGCTTGCGGGCCTCAAAAAAGGAAATTTTCTTTTCAGTCTTTAGTCTTTGAATTGCGGATTCCTGAATCCAAAGAGGCAGTTTCTTGAAGAGGAGGGATGGTCGCCACCGCAGTTAGCACAATGTGCCGGATCTTGACACGGCCCATCATGGGTTGCCTTGCAGCAAACACCGCATACCTCTTGCCCTGAACAGCGGTCCCTGACATGGCCAAACTTCTGGCACCTGAAGCACCGCAATGGGGACGATAAGATAAGATAAGATAATGTTGCTTATAGCCCAGCCGACCGCAGCAGAGGGCCACATCAGGGCTGTCACCACGTTAAAATCAACTCACCAGTCATTATAAAAAAAAAAAAAAAAAAAAAAAAAAAAACTTTCACACATCTCGTTAAATGACATCGTCTACAAACGCACCAGAACTTTGTTAAAAATCTTTCTGCCGTAAAATCTTAAATCAGATGAAAAATGTTAATCTCTCTCAAAACTCAAGGATCACGTCAGGCGGGACATCCCTGAACAGGATCTTCATGGACTCCGCTGTAAAATGTTTGTGTCTCACATCGTGCAAGTCCCAACACTCCAAAAGAACATGTTTCATTGTGAGTGGCGCATGACATGGAATGCACCACGGAGCTTCTTCACTCTTTAAAAGGTAAAAATGGGTCCGCAATGGGGACGGCACATATAGCTGAACATGAACATTTAGTAACCAACCTTGATGGACCGGAGGCAGCACAGGGTTTGCAGAAGGTCAGAAAGAGGGTGTTGTGGCCACTCTCTCTGAACCCTTCTTTACCGTCACCTGCGCACCTCCGTACACCCTGGGACGCCAGCTCCGTTTTTATTTCCGCCTCTGAAACACCCGCCAGATCTCTGCATCTAATCACACCTTTGGATGAATTTAATTGCTTATGGGGAGTCACCCTGATCTCCCTATCCACAAGCTTTTTTGCCTTCTGCAGCTGTTCGGATTGCTCTGTGATCGACACTGAAGAAGAAACGAACCATTTCTCAACCGTTTTATGGACTAGGTTCACCTGCTATACCATGAAAGCCCTTTTGGACAGCAAAAGGGCTCAGAGCTGAAAGGGGTCTTTCCTGCTCTGTCCCTTCCACCACGAGCCAGAAGCCCAGAAACCTGTCCTCTGTCTTACCTCACTGTCAGAATCACTGTCCGTTTCTAATTCCCCTGAAATAGGGGATACTGCCTTCCTCTCCTTTTGGGGGGGGTAGTTTTTTAATGAAGTCATATTTAGTTTATTGTGATTCATCTCTCCCTTACCCACCCACCATGGAGTCCAACTAAGGGGCCAGGGCAAGAAACCAATGTCTTGACCCTTCCAGGCTTCGGGAGAGATATACGACAACAGAAACTACCAACCTTATCCCCCTGATCATGCTCAACTCCCGGGGACAGAGAGCTGAGCACTGCAGGGGTTTCCTTGGCCAGCAGGGGAACTGTCTGTCTTGACCCAGCCCCAAAAAGGGGAGCCGATTAGTACACCCGGGCCAAGTGTACTTCCTGTCTAGGAGAGGTCCGAGCCAAAGTGATGTGTTGAGAGCGCTGGCCCTCTCAATCCCAGGATCTCATTCCCCCGACACAGGTCGCACCGCACGGCAAACGCGGCGGATCTTAAGGAGACCACAGAGAGAAAAGGAGTGTGGAAAAGAAGACTGAAGGGGAGACGAAGATAGAAAAGGGCCAAATAGGGAGGCAGAAAACAAGAAAAGGAGAAAGGCGGGTTACTTTAGTCAGATCCTCACCCTTAGCCTATCTGACATGGGAAGCCCTACCAGGGCATCAACTCCTTACCACGTTACGCTTAGGCCAAACAGCTTCTGCACCTCTCAACTTGGCTATACAGGCCTAGAAGCGTTCATAACAACTAACCATCTAGCTGAGTATTGATGCCCCCGTCAGCAAAGCCTAAAGATCACTGGACCATGCAAGCCCTCCGACCACGGCAAGGTTGCAACCCCCGGAGGGTGCCACCGACATCAGCTGCAGCAAGGTTTCAAAGTATGAGGACATACTTCCAGGTCCAAGAGTGGCTTCATCTTGGACAGGATCATTTCACTTGGATCCACTCGATTGGGGATGGCATGTTAAGCAAGGCGTTATGGTCCCTGTCCTTACTGACATCTATGTTGCTCCGAGGCCCTTCTCCACATCGTCAAATGCAACTGTAAAGCAGATTGTCAAACCGCCAGATGCACCTGTCGACGACATGGGCTGGTCTGTACAACTGCTTGTGGACAGTGCAGAGGAATGAACTGCGCAAACTCTGAAATTTCACTGACTGTGACCAATGTTCAGATGATGAAGAAGAAATGTGAATTCTGACTTTTTTACCTGTTTGCACGCGCGTGCGTGCCGCGCGCGTGTGTGTGTGTGTGAGAGAGAGAAAGAGAGAGAGAGAGGAGAGAGAGAGAGAGAGAGAGAGAGAGAGAGAGAGAGAGAGAGAGGGGGGGGAGGGAGATTTTAATGCATATATATCTCTATTTCTTTATAAAATATGATCTTAGTTGAAAAACTAAGGATGGTTCCCACAACTTCATAAAATTCTGTAACAAAGCAACATAGTCACAAAGATGTTGATTGTTGTCATCGGGCTTATGTTTTCCAAATCTTTGCTTGAGGTGTGTACATACTTGTGTGGTTTCTTGAATTTTATTGAGTAAATGCAACACGGATTTATTTTATTTTATTTTATTTTATTTGAAAATTTGATTTTATTTCACTTTATTTGATTTTATTTCAGTTTATTTGATTTTATTTTAATTTATTTATTTCATTTTAATTTATTTATTTATTTATTTTTGCTGTTGCTCTTGTGATCTAAACTTCGGAGGGAAAGATATAACCTCTATATGCATCCCATGAATATAGTATACTTTGCTGTCTAGTATACATTTTGCTTGTGTGTGTATAACTGAATATTTTCTTGAATGTTATTTAAACACAGCAAGCACATGCTAGTTTGTTTGTTTGTGACTCTTATCTCTGAACGATTTGAAAGCTATTTTCATTATGATGTGTAGACCACTCACACATCTCTTTAAAATACACCTTCTAAAAACGCACCAGAAACTTCGTTAAAAATCTTTCTTCCATAAAATTGTAGATCAGATGAAAATGTTAATCTCTTTTAGAAACTCAAGGATCGCATCAGGTGGGACATCTCTGAACAAAGTTCTCATGGAGTCTGCTGTAAAGTGTTTATAAAATGAGGAAGATAAGATAAGATAATGTTGCTTATAGCCCAGCCGACCGCAAAGGGCCACATCAGGGCTGTCACCACGTTAAAATCAACTCACCAGTCAAAAAAAAAAAAAAAAAAAAAAAAAAAAACTTTCACACATCTCTTTAAATGACATCGTCTAGAAAAAACCAGAAACTTCGTTAAAAATCTTTCTTCCGTAAATCTTAAATCAGATGAAAATGTTAATCTCTCTCAAAAACTCAAGGATCACATCAGGCGGGACATCCCTGAACAGGATCTTCATGGACTCCGCCGTAAAATGTTGTGTCTCACATCGTGCAAGTCCCAACACTCTAAAAGAACATGTTTCATTGTGAGTGGCGCATGACATGGAATGCACCACGGAGCTTCTTCACTCTAAGGTAGGCATGGGTAAAATACGAATGGCCGGTGTGCAGCCGGCACAGAACCGTTTCCTCTTTACGACCTCCGACGTGGATGGGAGGAAGTCCTTAAGGTTTGAACGGATCTGAAAGAGTTTGTTATTCGTCTGTGTGTTCCAATCCTCCTGCCAGAGGTCTCTCACATAATCATTAATTTTGGGTTTCACATCTGAGCAGGGATATAAGTGTTGGACAGTTTCTCTCTTGTGGCGTTCTTGGCTAAACGATCAACCATTTCGTTCCCGCCGATGCCAACATGACCTGGAACCCAAGCAAGAGTAATGTTGTAACCGTCCGCCTTCAACTTGCTAAAAGTTCAAAAAAAGTAAAAGTTATGGCCTCCAAAGCTGACAGCGAATCCGACAGAACCAGAAAGTCCCTCTTCGAAGAATGTGAGATTATCTTCAAGCCAGTACCAGAGCAGTAAGTTCAGCAGAATAGACAGAAGCATCTGAATGTATATGTTCCAACAGTATCTGAGAAGGAGCCCCAGGGCAGTAGGCTGCACAGGCCACTCCATCCTCAGACTTGGAACCGTCAGTAAAAACTTTTGATAGATGGAATTTGGAACAGAGCTCAGAATACAAAGCCTTGTACGCCAGAGAGCTGGTAGACTCTTTGCGAAAAGCAGCAAGATCGAAACGAATCTCTGGTGTGAAAAGGTCCACGGAGGTTGATCCAGAAACTTGGAAAAATCGGAAACTACTCCCAGGTCTAGACCTGCATTCCGCACGTGAGGCTGCATACGAAGACCAAACGGCGGAATACATTTCGGGTTGTTTTCAAACTTACTTTGGAACGGAGGGTCAAAGACACAGTCATAGGCAGGATTCTGCGGTTCGGAGAACGTCGGATATAATAATTCAAAGACAGTTTCAGCCTGCGGTTAGACAAATGAAGGTTCACCCGCCTCTGCGTACAGGCTGTACACAGGGGTGGTGCGGAACGCTCCAAGACAGAGACGAAGCCCTTGATGGTGGATAGGGTCCAAGAGTTGAGGTAGACGATCTTGCGGAGCCGTAGACAGCACAACCGTAGTCCAGTTTGGAACGGACCAAGGCTCTGTAGAGGTGCAGCAAAGTTTTCTTATCAGCGCCCCAGTCGGTGTGCGCTACGACCCGCAGAATATTCAGTGCTTTCTGCAAGCAAGATAAGATAATGTTGCTTATAGCCCAGCCGACGCAAAGGGCCACATCAGTGGCTGTCACCACGTTAAAATCAACTCACCAGTCATTTATAAAAAAAAAATAAATAAAAAAAAAAAAAAAAAAAAAAACCTTTCACACATCTCATTAAATGACATCGTCTACAAACGCACCAGAAATTGCATTAAAAATCTTTCTTCCGTAAAATCTTAAATCAGATGAAAAATGTTAATCTCTCTCAAAAACTCAAGGATCACATCAGGTGGACATCCCTGAACAGGATCTTCATGGACTCCGCTGTAAAATGTTTGTGTCTCACATCGTGCAAGTCCCAACACTCTAAAAGAACATGTTTCATTGTGAGTGGTGCATGACATGGAATACACCACGGAGCTTCTTCACTCTTTAAAAGGTAAGAATGGGTAAAATACGAATGGCCGGTGTGCAGCCGGCACAGAACCGTTTCTTCTTTACGACCTCCCGACGTAGATGGAGGAAGTCCTTAAGGTTTGGACGGATCTGAAAGAGTTTGTTATTCGTCTGTGTGTTCCAATCCACCTGCCAGAGGTCTCTCACATAATCGTTAATTTTGGGTTTCACATCTGAGCAGGGGATATAAGTGTTGGACAGTTTCTCTCTTGTGGCGTTCTTGGCTAAACGATCAACCATTTCGTTCCCCCCGATGCCAACATGACCAGGAACCCAAGCAAGAGTAATGTTGTAACCGTCCGCCTTCAACTTACTAAAAAGTTCAAAAAAAAGTAAAAGTTCTGGATGCTGAAGGTTGCGGCCAGCTATGGCCTCCAAAGCTGACAGCGAATCCGACAGAACCAGAAAGTCCCTCTTTGAAGAATGTGAGATTATCTTCAAAGTCAAAACCAGAGCAGTAAGTTCAGCAGAATAGACAGAAGCATCTGAATGAATATGTTCCAACAGTATCTGAGAAGGAGCCCCAGGGCAATAGGCTGCACAGGCCACTCCATCGTCAGACTTGGAACCGTCAGTAAAAACTTTTTGACAGGATGGGAATTTCAAACAGAGCTCAGCATACAATGCCTTGTACGCCAGAGAGCTGGTAGACTCTTTGCGAAAAGCTGCAAGATCAAAACGAATCTCTGGTGTGAAGAAGGTCCACGGTGGTTGATCCGGAAACTTGGAAAAATCAGATACTACACCTAGGTCTAGACCTGCATTCCGCACGTGAGGCTGCATACGAAGACCAAACGGCGGAATACATTTAGGGTTGTTTTCAAACTTACTTTGGAACGGAGGGTCAAAGACACAGTCATAGGCAGGGTTTTCTGGTTCCGAGAACAGTCTGATGTAATAATTCAAAGACAGTTTCAGCCTGCGGTTGGACAGTGAAGGTTCACCCGCCTCTGCATACAGGCTGTAGACAGGGGTGGTGCGGAACGCTCCAAGACAGAGACGAAGCCCTTGATGGTGGATAGGGTCCAAGAGTTTGAGGTAAGAAGATCGTGCGGAGCCGTAGACAGCACAACCGTAGTCCAGTTTGGAACGGACCAGGGCTCTGTAGAGGTGCAACAAAGTTTTCTTATCAGCGCCCCAGTTGGTGTGCGCTACGACCCGCAGAATATTCAGTGCTTTCTGGCAAGCAGTTTTGAGGTTTTTAATATGGCTGAGAAAGTTAAGTTTTTGGTCAAAAATGACTCCCAGAAATTTGGCCTCTTTAACAGCTGGAATGGGAGATTTCCCTACTTGAAGTTCAGGATCTGGAAAAAACTGACGGAAATTATGGAAGTGAATACACTGCGTCTTTGTTGGAGAAAAGGTGAAACCGTTTTCATCTGCCCACCGATGGATTTTATCTACGCAAAGCTGGAGCCTGCGCTGGACACTCGGGTACAGGCTTCCAGTTGCGTAGACAGCAAAATCATCCACAAACAATGAGCAGTCTGAACCCTGCTGAACTGATTGAACAATGTTGTTGATTTTAATACTAAAGAGGGCAGGAGACAGTATGCTCCCCTGTGGAACACCCAACTCCTGCTCGTGGACATCAGAGAGAGTGGTGCCAACCCGGACCTGAAACTGTCGTTCTGCCAAAAAATTTTGAATAAAAAGCGGAAGATGACCTCGAAAACCAAGATCGTGGAGATCATGAAGTATCCCCGACTTCCAGGTGGTATCGTAGGCCTTCTCCAAATCAAAGAAAATTGCCACTACATGCTGTTTGTTCAAAAAGGCGTTCCGAAGTGTAGATTCCAGACGAATCAAATGGTCAACTGTAGACCGATGTTTGCGGAAACCACACTGTTCTTTCGCCAAAAGGCCATCGGTTTCCAGTTTCCACATGAGCCTAGCATTGACCATTTTCTCCATCAGTTTACAGATACAGCTGGTCAAAGCTATGGGACGGTAGTTTGATGGGTTAGAAAGATCTTTTCCAGTTTAGGAATTGGAATAATGAGGGCTTTCCGCCAAGAAGGTGGAAAGAAACCAGTAGTCCACACATGGTTGTATACCTGTAGCAGGATGTTCAGACTATTTGCGGAAGATGTTTCAAGAGTTGATAATGGATTTCATCTAGACCTGGAGAGGAATCGTTGCAGGACAGTAAGGCAGATTTCAGTTCATTTAAAGTGAAAGGGAAGATTGTAGTCTTCCATGTTGTCTGACGAAAAGTTGCAGGGTGATTTTTCTTTAAGGGTTTTATTTTGACAAAAGTGGCTGATTTGTTAGAAGAGGAGGAATTCTTTTCAATAGTTGAAGCAAGCAGATTAGCAACTGCTTTTCTGTCGGTTATTAAAGAGTCAGAAAACTTGAGATGGTTCACAGTGGGACAGGTGTTCTTCCTTTGATTTTCTTAATGATGTTCCACACTTTTTTCTTGGAAGTTTTCGATGTCAGCCTGGAGCAGAAACTTCTCCAGGACCGACGTTTACTGATTTTAAAAGTGTGTCTCGATTTGGCACGGAGTTTCTGATGGGCTCGAGCGTTGGGACCCGAAGGTCGATGGTACACCAGACGCTGAGCCCGTTTTCTAACTTTGGAAATTTGTTGGCAGTCTGAATCAAACCAGGGTGTTTTTGGCATTTGAAGTTTATCGGAAGACACTGGAATGCAAGCTTTAGCACACTTGATCACAGTGTTAGTCAGTGATTCTGTTGGGTCCGGACTCTGAAGAAAATCAGCATCCTGGAATGCCTTAGAAATAGTGGCTGCAAATAGATCCCAGTTTGCTTTCTTATAATTGAGATGTTGAGAGACAGAGACGTGTTCAGTTATTACAGGTTGTAGAAGGACAGGGAAATGGTCACTTCCGTGCAGATCGTCATGGACAGACCACTCATAGTCCAGGACCAGCGAGGGGTCACAAACCGACAAATCTAAACACGAAAGTGAACCTGTGGAAGAGTGGAGGTAAGTTGCAGATCCGTCGTTCAGACAACACAAATCCAAATCCGAAAGGACATCCTCAATTAGCAGACCTCTGGATGACGAACTGACACTACCCCAAAGAGGATTGTGACCGTTAAAGTCACCCAACAGCAAAAAAGGTCGAGGAAGTTCACCTATCAGACTGACAAGGTCCTGACGACAAACCGGGACAGAAGGAGGTAGATAAAGAGAACAGATTGTCACAGTCTTGTGGAGAGTGACTCTCGCAGCTACAGCCTGAAGGGAGGTAGACAGATCAACAGAACTATACAGCAAGGTTTTGTGTATGAGAAGGGCAACACCGCCCGACAGTCCCAACGTGGACGGTTGTGCAGGTTTTGAAAGAATATTAAAGCCAGAAAGAGTAAAGGTCTTCTGGCTTTGAATTTGAGTTTCTTGAAGAGTCACGACGGAAGGTTTTATAGACTGACACAGAAGCTGCAGCTCCTCGAAGTTGGAATTTAGACCACGGATATTCCAATGGAATATTGTATTATCCATGGTGCAGAGGGCTCGTGACTCGTGACTTTAATGTGAGGCCATCAGCCTATTCACATGAGTACGCAACAAGAAAAAAAACAACAACAAAAAACAATTTTATACAATAAGAACAAAATGTACCATGACTGCAACAAAACATCCTTCCATGACAGTATGTACATGCAAAATTCATCTTAATTGTACACAAATGCTTCTTAGTACGTTCTTCCTTTTAAACATAATATAGGTATATAACTCTCCGGAAGGCCGTGCTATTATTATGTTTACTATGTTTACGCATGCGCCATCTACCGTGGAAAAGAAGGAAAACCCCGAATCTTGGGTCTGCCATGATAACCTTTGACACTCAGTGTGTGTACTTCTGTGGTCCTGTTCATGTGGTGTTGGACTTGTGTTGTTCGTGTTCGTTGGGTTTAGCATCCCCATGGATAAATTACTAAAGCCTTACCGCTTTCCATGCATCAGGTTAGTACTTTCCTTCGATTATTTTACTTTAATTGTAGTTTTCCCTATTTCTTCAGCCAGTTATATCATGATGGTGCAGAGGGCGAAAAGGAGAGAAATCAGGTCATCTCCTCATCAACGTCTGCGTCCAATGGAGCGAATTTATTGGATAGATTCACTGGACTGTGTTGGTCTTTGGACCTGCTGGCAGACTTGCCCGCAGGTGACAAAGGCCTGGAGTTTGGAGATGGTGGAGGTCTGGATTTGGGAGATGGTGGAGGTTTCTTCTTCATCTCCACCATCTCCACGCTGGGTGGAACTCCCTTGCCCGCACGGGCACTGGATAGGGGAGTTCGAGGCGGAATTGCTGGTTTTTTAGTCTGCCCAGCAGCAGATGTTGTAGACTGCTGGGCAGTCTGAGGGGTGGCGGATTTTTTGCCTCCACCAGGGGCAGTCACCTTGGGTTGGAAGGTGGTGGACCTGCTTCCACCAGAGTTGACAGTTCTGACTTGCAGTGTCTTTGAAAACGTAAAGTCATCAGTCTGACAGCAGACTGATCGAGTGGGAACTGCGGGAACCGTCTTTACGGCCGAAGCATATGAAGCTGTTGGAGTCTGACTGCCCACAACCTGCTTGCGGGCTTCAAAAAAGGAGATCTTCTTTTCTGTTTTTATTCGTTGAATGGTGGATTCCTGAATCCAAAGAGGACAGTTTCTTGAAGAGGAGGGATGATCGCCACCGCAGTTAGCACAATGTGCCGGATCTTTGCACGGCCCATCATGGATTGCCTTGCAGCAAACACCGCACACCTCCTGCCCAGAACAGCGGTCTCTGACATGTCCAAACCTCTGGCACCTGAAGCATCTCAACGGGGACGGGACATACAGCTGAACACGGACGTTCAGGTAGCCAACTTTGATGACCGGAGGCAGCACAGGGTTGCAGAAGGTCAGAAAGAGGGTGTTGGTGGCCACTCTCTCTGCACCTTTCTTGACTGTCACCCTGCGCACCTCCGTCACACCCTGGGACGCCAGTTCCGTTTTGATTTCTGCCTCTGAGACACCCGTTAGATCTCTGCAGCGAATCACACCTTTCGATGAATTTAACTGTTTGTGGGGAGTCACCCTGATCTCCCTATCCACTAATTTTGTTGCCCTCAACAGCTGTTCAGATTGTTTTCTTGATCGACATTGAACTAGAAACGATCCATTCCTCAACCTTTTGACGGACTGAGGGTCACCTGCTAAGCCTTGAAGCCCTTTTGAATAGCAAAAGGGCTCAGAGCTGAAAGGGGTCTTTCCTGCTCCGTCCCTTCCACCACGAGCCAGGAAGCCAGAAACCTGTTCTCTGTCGTACCTCCGTGTCAGAATCGCTGTCAGAATAACGTTCCCCTGAAATAGGGGATGCTGCCTTCCTCTTCCTCTTGGGTGGGATATTTTTTGATAAAGCCATGTTTAGTTTAGTATGTTTCATCTCTCCCTTACCAACCCACCTTGGAGTCCAACTAAGGGGCCAGGGCCAAGAAACCAATGTCTTGACCCCTTCCAGGCTTCGGGAGAGATATACGACAAACAGAAACTACCAACCCTATCCCCCCTGATCATGCTCAACTCCCGGGGACAGAGAGCTGAGCACTGCAGGGGTTAACTTGGCCAGTAGGGGAACTGTCTGTCTTGACCCAGCCCCAAGAAGGGGAGCCGATTAGTACACCCGGGCCAAAGTGTACTTCCTGTCTAGGAGAGGTCCGAGCCAAAGTGATGTGTTGAGAGCGCTGGCCCTCTCAATCACCAGGATCTCATTCCCCTCCGACACAGGTCGCACCGCACGGCAAACACGGCGGATCTTAAGGAGACCACAGAGAGAAAAGGAGTGTGGAAAAGAAGACTTGAAGGGGAGACGAAGATAGAAAAGGGCCAAATAAAGGCAGAAAACAAGAAAAGGAGAAAGGCGGGTTACTCTTAGTCAGGATCCTCACCCTTAGCCTATCTGACATGGGAAGCCCTACCAGGGGCATCAACTCCTTACCACGTTATGCTTAGGCCAGACAGCATCTTAGCTTCTCGGACCTAGAAGCAGTTGGAAAAAAACCAGCCTATCTTCAAGTATTGATGCCCCCGCCAGCAAAGCCTAAGGATCACTGGACCACACAAGCCCTCCGACCACGACAAGGTCGCAACCCCCGGAGGGTTCTGGCAAGCAGTTTTGAGGTGTTTGATGTGGCTGAGAAAGTTAAGTTTCTGGTCAAAAATGACTCCCAGAAATTTGGCCTCTTTAACAGCTGGAATGGGGGATTTCCCGACCTGAAGTTCAGGATCTGGGAAAAACTGACGGAAATTATGGAAGTGAATACACTGCATCTTTGTTGGAGAAAAGGTGAAACCGTTTTCATCTGCCCACCGATGGATTTTATCTACGCAAAGCTGGAGCCTGCGCTGGACACTCGGGTACAGGCTTCCAGTTGCGTAGACAGCGAAATCATCCACAAACAATGAGCAGTCTGAACCCTGCTGAACTGATTGAACAATGTTGTTGATTTTAATACTAAAGAGGGCAGGAGACAGTATGCTCCCCTGTGGAACACCCAACTCCTGCTCGTGGACATCAGAGAAAGTGGTGCCAACCCGGACCTGAAACTGTCGTTCTGCCAAAAAATTTTGAATAAAAAGCGGAAGATGACCTCGAAAACCAAGATCGTGGAGATCATGAAGTATCCCCGACTTCCAGGTAGTATCGTAGGCCTTCTCCAAATCAAAGAAAATTGCCACTGCATGCTGTTTGTTTAAAAAGGCGTTCCGAAGTGTAGATTCCAGACGAATCAAATGGTCAACTGTAGACCGATGTTTGCGGAAACCACACTGTTCTTTCGCCAAAAGGCCATCGGTTTCGAGTTTCCACATGAGCCTAGCATTGACCATTTTCTCCATCAGTTTACAGATACAGCTGGTCAAAGCTATGGGACGGTAGTTTGATGGGTTAGAAAGATCTTTTCCAGGTTTGGGAATTGGAATAATGAGGGCTTTCCGCCAAGAAGGTGGAAAGAAACCAGTAGTCCACACATGGTTGTATACCTGTAGCAGGATGTTCAGACCTATTTGCGGAAGATGTTTCAAGAGTTGATAATGGATTTCATCTAGACCTGGAGAGGAATCGCTGCAAGAGAGTAAGGCAGATTTCAGCTCGTTTAACGTGAAAGGAAGATTGTAGTCTTCCATGTTGTCTGACGAAAAGTTGCAGGGTGATTTTTCTTTAAGGGCTTTGTTTTTGACAAAAGTGGCTGATTTGTTAGAAGAGGAGGAATTCTTTTCAATGGTTGAAGCAAGCAGATTAGCAACTGCTTTCTTCTCTGTTATTAAAGAATCCGAAAACTTGAGATGGTTCACAGTGGGACAGGTGTTCTTCCCTTTGATTTTCTTAATGATGTTCCACACTTTTTTCTTGGAAGTTTTCGATGTCAGCCTGGAGCAGAAGCTTCTCCAGGACCGACGTTTACTGATTTTAAAAGTGTGTCTTGATTTAGCACGGAGTTTCTGATGGGCTCGAGCGTTGGGACCCGAAGGTCGTTGGTACACCTGACGCTGAGCCCGTTTTCGAACTTTGGAAATTTGTTGGCAGTCTGAATCAAACCAGGGTGTTTTTGGCATTTGAAGTTTATCGGAAGACACTGGAATACAAGCTTTAGCACACTTGATCATAGTGTTAGTCAGTGATTCTGCTGGGTCCGGACTCTGAAGAAAATCAGTGTCCTGGAATTCTTTAGAAACAGTGGCTGCAAATAGATCCCAGTTTGCTTTCTTATAATTTAGATGTTGAGAGACAGAGACGTGTTCAGTTATTATAGGTTGTAGAAGGACAGGGAAATTGTCACTTCCGTGCAGATCGTCATGGACAGACCACTCATAGTCCAGGACCAGCGAGGGGTCACAAACCGACAAATCTAAACACGAAAGAGAACCTGTGGAAGAGTGGAGGTAAGTTGCAGATCCGTCGTTCAGACAACACAAATCCAAATCCGAAAGGACATCCTCAATTAGCAGACCTCTGGATGACGTGCTGACACTACCCCAAAGAGGATTGTGACCGTTAAAGTCACCCAACAGCAAAAAAGGTCGAGGAAGTTCACCTATCAGACTGACAAGGTCCTGACGACAAACCGGGACAGAAGGTGGAAGATAAAGGGAACAGATTGTCACAGTCTTGTGGAGAGTGACTCTCGCAGCTACAGCCTGAAGAGAGGTAGACAGAGCGACAGGATAAGATAAGATAATGTTGCTTATAGCCCAGCCGACCGCAAAGGGCCCTGTCACCACGTTAAAATCAACTCACCAGTCATTAAAAAAAAAAAAAAAAAAAAAAACCACTTTCATACATCTCATTAAATGACATCGTCTACAAACGCACCAGAAACTTTGTTAAAAATCTTTCTTCCGTAAAATCTTAAATCAGATGAAAAACATTAATCTCTCTCAAAAACTCAAGGATCACATCAGGCGGGACATCCCTGAACAGGATCTTCATGGACTCCGCTGTAAAATGTTTGTGTCTCACATCGTGCAAGTCCCAACACTCTAAAAGAACATGTTTCATTGTGAGTGGTGCATGACATGGAATGCACCACGGAGCTTCTTCACTCTTTAAAAGGTAAGCATGGGTAAAATACGAATGGCCGGTGTGCAGCCGGCACAGAACCATTTCCTCTTTACGACCTCCCGACGTGGATGGGAGGAAGTCCTTAAGGTTTGGACGGATCTGAAAGAGTTTGTTACTCGTCTGTGTGTTCCAATCCTCCTGCCAGAGGTCTCTCACATAATCGTTAACTTTGGGTTTCACATCTGAACAGGGGATATAAATGTTGGACAGTTTCTCTCTTGTGGCGTTCTTGGCTAAACGATCAACCATTTCGTTCCCCGCGATGCCAACATGACCAGGAACCCAAGCAAGAGTAATGTTGTAACCGTCCGCTTTCAACTTGCTAAAAAGTTCAAAGAAATGCAAAAGTTCTGGATGCTGAAGGTTGCGGCCAGCTATGGCTTCCAAAGCTGACAGCGAATCCGACAGAACCAGAAAGTCCCTCTTTGAAGAATGTGAGATTATCTTTCAAGCCAGTACCAGAGCAGTAAGTTCAGCAGAATAGACAGAAGCATCGGAATGGATATGTTCCAACAGTATCTGAGAAGGAGCCCCAGGGCAGTAGGCTGCACAGGCCACTCCATCCTCAGGACTATACAACAAAGTTTTGTGTAGGAGAAGGGCAACACCGCCCAACAGTCCCAACGTGGATGGTTGTGCAGGTTTTGAAAGAATATTAAAGCCAGAAAGAGTAAAGGTCTTCTGGCTTTGAATCTGAGTTTCTGAAGAGCCACGACGGAAGGTTTTATAGATTGACACAGAAGCTGCAGCTCCTCAAAGTTGGAATTTAGTCCACGGATATTCCAATGGAATATTGTATTATCCATGGTGCAGAGGGCAAAAAGGAGAGAGATCAGGTCATCTCCTCCTCAACGTCTGCGTCTAATGGAGAGAATTTATTATTTAGTTTCACTGGACTGTGTTGGTCTACTGACCTGCTGGCAGACTTGCCAACAGGTGAAGAAGGTCTGGATTGGGAGATGGTGGAGGTTTCTTCCTCATCTCCACCATCTCCACACTGGGTTGAACTCCCTGGCCCGCACGGGCACTGGGCAGAGGAGTTCGAGGTAGGGGTGCTGGTTTTTTAATCTGCCCAGCAGCAGATGTTGTAGACTGCTGGGCAGTCTGAGGGGTGGCGGATTTTTTGCCTCCACCAGGGGCATTCACTTTGGGTTGGGAGGTGGTGACCTGCTTCCACCAGAGCTGACAGTTCTTCCTTGCAGTGTCTTGGAAAAGATAAATTCATCAGTCTAGCAGCAGATGACCGAGTGGAAACTTTCTTTACGGCCGCAAGCATATGAAGATGCTGTGGGCGTCTGACTGCCCAAACCTGTTTGCGGGCCTCAAAAAAGGAGATTTTCTTTTCAGTATTTATTCGTTGTATCGTGGATTCCTGAATCCAAGAGGGCAGTTTCGTGAAGAGGAGGGATGGTCGCCACCGCAGTTAGCACAATGTGCCGGATCTTTTACACGGTCCATCATGGGTTCCTTGAGCAACCACCGCACACCTCCTGCCCAGAACAGCGGTCTCTGACATGGCCAAACTCTGGCACCTGAAGCACCTCAATGGGGACGGAACATATAACTGAACACGGACGTTCAGGTAGCCAACTTTGATGACCGGAGGCAGCACAGGGTTACAGAATGTCAGAAAGAGGGTGTTGGTGGCCACTCTTTCCGCACCTTTTTTTAACTGTCACCCTGCGCACCTCCGTCACACCCTGGGACGCCAGTTCCGTTTTGATTTCTGCCTCTGAGACACCTGCTAACTCTCGGCAGCGAATCACACCTTTCGACGAATTTAACTGTTGTGGGGAGTCACCTTGATCTCCCTATCCACTAGTTTTGTTGCCCTAACAGCTGTTCAGATTGTTTTTGTGATTTACATTGAATTAGAAATGAGCCATTCCTCAACCTCTTGATGGACCGAGGGTCACCTGCCAAACCTTGAAAGCCCTTTTGGATAGCAAAAGGGCTCAGAGCTGAAGGGGTCTTTCCTGCTCCGTCCCTTCCATCACGAGCCAGGAAGCCCAGAAACCTGTCCTCTGTCGTACCTCCGTATCAGAATCACTGTCAGTATCGAAATCCCTGAAATAGGGGATGCTGCCTTTCTCTTCTTTTTGGGGGGGATATTTTTTGAAAAAGCCATATTTAGTTATTGTGTTTCATCCCTCCCTTACCACCCACCTTGGAGTCCAACAAAGGGGCCAGGCCAAGAAACCAATGTCTTGACCCCTTCCAGGCTTCGGGAGAGATATACGACAAACAGAAACTACCACCCTATCCCCCTGATCATGCTCAACTCCCGGAACAGAGAGCTGAGCACTGCAGGGGTTTACTTGGCCAGCAGGGGAACTGTCTGTCTTGACCCAGCCCCAGAAGGGGAGCCGATTAGTACACCCGTGCCAAAGTGTACTCCCTGTCTAGGAGAGGTCCGAGCCAAAGTGATGTGTTGAGAGCGCTGGCCCTCTCAATCACCAGGATCTCATTCCCCTCCGACACAGGTCGCACCGCACGGCAAACACGGCAGATCTTAAGGAGACCACAGAGAGAAAAGGAGTGTGGAAAAGAAGACTTGAAGGGGAGACGAGGATAGAAAAGGGCCAAATAAGAAGGCAGAAAACAAGAAAAGGAGAAAGGCGGGTTACTCTTAGTCAGGATCCTCACCCTTAGCCTATCTGACATGGGAAGCCCTACCAGGGGCATCAACTCCTTACCACGTTACGCTTAGGCCAGACAGCATCTTGGCTTTTCGGACCTAGAAGCAGTTTGAAAAACCAGCCTATCTCCAAGTATTGATGCCCCCGCCAGCAAAGCCTAAGGGATCACTGGACCGCGCAAGCCCTCCGACCACGACAAGGTCGCAACCCCCGGAGGGATAAAATGAGGAAATCTTTATGTTTGGATTTACAGACCATTTAAGAGCCAGGACCAAGGCTGTCAGTTCAGCAGTGTAGATGAAGCTGTCAGTTTGAATCTGTTCAGAACATCTCTGAGGGGAATCTGTTGCACAAAACACAGCAGAAGCACCTCCCTCCTCAGATTTGGAACCATCGGTGAAAATTCTTTTGTTCCTATGGAAACTTAAACACACTTTGGCAAAAAGGGACTTGTATGCCAAGGAACAAGTGGAATCTTTTGGGTACAAGGCCAAATCAAACCGGATCTCTGGAGTGAAGAAAGTTCATGGTGGGTCATCGGGAAACTTGGAAAAATCACAAACTACTCCCAGGTCTATATGAGACAGTGACAAAATGTCATGGTGGAATACCCTTGTGCGTTTGATTGGGGAAATACTATCTAAAACATTTTCCCCCCTTTCTTTGGGTGTATTTTGTTGCTTGTATCTTAAAGAGATAAATGCCACAATATCTGGGAGATATACTGGATCGTGACGATAAAACTGATTATTTTAAAGAAAACTGCCGAAATCGGCCATGCCGAAATAGGACATCCGCCAACATCGGGGCCTACCGCAAACAACATGTCCCTACAGCCGTTGCAGAATCATAAAGAAAACTTGAACACGTGAAATGATCAAACTACATTTTCGTCAACGTTTTTGTCCTGAAACGTAAACATGTACTTTAGAGTACAAAATTCATGGGCTGTTTGTACGCACTTTTTCGTGTGTTTAAGGTTCGGAACGATGCAAAAGTACATCAGACAGTCTTACCTGCGAACTTTCAGCTCTCCTTCCTTATAACACACATCAAAACGTCATCACTGTTTGTGTGTTTTGATCACGTGACTGTAGTATATAGGCATGCTGGGTAATACAAAACATCAAATCTCGAACGAGAATAGAGAAATAGCGAAAGTGAAAGTAGTGTTAGAATATAGAAATACCGAAAGTCAAAGTAGTGTTAAACAGAAAAGTGACAAGGTGTTTTACTCACTACAAAATGGCTGGAAGACCGCGAAATGCTCCGCATTTGGTGCCTGTGGCTGAGGTAATGCAGCCACATGAAATGTTGCAGGAAGAGTGGAGGCTTCAGACCCTCATGCCTGCCATCCAGGACACAGCAGAGGCCATTCGGTGGCTGGCCAGACGAGGCCTCTTGAAAAATGAACAACTGTGCCACGTTTGTGGCAACCTGATGACTGGGGGGGCCCAAAACACCCACGTTGATGGCAACCTGATGACTGGGGGGCCCAAAACACCCACGTTGATGGCAACCTGATGACTGGGGGGCCCAAAAAACCCACGTTGATGGCAACCTGATGACTGTGGGGCCCAAAACACCCACGTTGATGGCAACCTGATGACTGTGGGGCCCAAAACACCCACGTTGATGGCAACCTGATGACTGGGGGGCCCAAAACACCCACGTTGATGGCAACCTGATGACTGGGGGGCCCAAAACACCCACGTTGATGGCAACCTGATGACTGGGGGGCCCAAAAACACCCACGTTGATGGCAACCTGATGACTGGGGGGCCCAAAACACCCACGTTGATGGCAACCTGATGACTGGGGGGCCCAAAACACCCACGTTGATGGCAACCTGATGACTGGGGGGCCCAAATAACGCGAGCTCCAGGTCGGCAACAAAACCCTCATCGACTGGATGAACTTCATCCGAGAGGTAAGAGCATTAGCCTTAAGATTTTTATTTTCACCCAAATTTTACAGTGCTATTGCTATTGCCCTGGTGTTAACATGGACTTGCTGTCAATGTTTTTGACACTTACATCCGGCTGTGGGGTGTGTGTGTGTGTGTGCGTGTGTGTGTGTATATGTGTGTGTATGTGGGTGTGGGTGTGCAGGTGTGCGAGGCGAGGAGGTGGGAGGTCTTGACGGGGAAACCGGCGAGCCATCGTCATCGAGATTGATGAAACAAAATACTTCCATCGGAAGTATCACCGGGGCCAGTGGCGGGAGGGGCACTGGGTTTTTGGGGGAGTAGAGAGGGACACGGGAAAGGTGTTCACGGTTGAGGTGCCAGACAGAACCAGGGCCACACTGGAGCCGATAGTGCTCCAGTACATCTTGCCTGGCTCCCACATCATTTCCGATGGCTGGAGAGCCTATGGCAATCTGAATCAACTAGGAGGGGGCATCTACCTAGTTAGGATAAGATAATGTTGCTTATAGCCCAGCCGACCGCAGAGGGCCACATCAGGGCTGTCACCACGTTAAAATCAACTCACCAGTCATTTAAAAAAAAAAAAAAAAAAAAAAAAAAAAAAAAAACCTTTCACACATCTCGTTAAATGACATCATCTACAAACGAACCAGAAACTTTGTTAAAAATCCTTCTTCCGTAAAATCTCAAATCAGATGAAAAATGTTAATTTCTCTCAAAAACCCAAGGATCACGTCAGGCGGGACATCCCTGAACAGGATCTTCATGGACTCCGCTGTAAAATGTTTGTGTCTCACATCGTGCAAGTCCCAACACTCTAAAAGAACATGTTTCATTGTGAGTGGCGCATGACATGGAATACACCACGGAGCTTCTTCACTCTTTAAAAGGTAAGAATGGGTAAAATACGAATGGCCGGTGTGCAGCCGGCACAGAACCGTTTCCTCTTTACGACCACCCGACGTAGATGGGAGGAAGTCTTTAAGGTTTGGACGGATCTGAAAGAGTTTGTTATTCGTCTGTGTGTTCCAATCCTCCTGCCAGAGGTCTCTCACATAATCGTTAATTTTGGGTTTCACATCTGAGCAGGGGATATAAGTGTTGGACAGTTTCTCTCTTGTGGCGTTCTTGGCTAAACGATCAACCATTTCGTTCCCGCCGATGCCAACATGGCCAGGAACCCAAGCAAGAGTAATGTTGTAACCGTCCGCCTTCAACTTGCTAAAAAGTTCAAAAAAAAGTAAAAGTTCTGGATACTGAAGGTTGCGGCCAGTTATGGCCTCCAAAGCTGACAGCGAATCCGACAGAACCAGAAAATCCCTCTTCGAAGAATGGGAGATTATCTTCAAAGCCAGTACTAGAGCAGTAAGTTCAGCAGAATAGACAGAAGCATCTGAATGTATATGTTCCAACAATATCTGAGAAGGAGCTCCAGGGCAGTAGGCTGCACAGGCCACTCCATCCTCAGACTTGGAACCGTCAGTGAAAACTTTTTGATAGGATGGGAATTTGGAACAGAGCTCGGCATACAAAGCCTTGTACGCCAGAGAGCTGGTAGACTCTTTGCGAAAAGCTGCAAGATCGAAACGAATCTCTGGTGTGAAAAAGGTCCACGGAGGTTGATCCGGAAACTTGGAAAAATCGGAAACTACTGAAACTACTCCCAGGTCTAGACCTGCATTCCGCACGTGAGGCTGCATACGAAGACCAAACGGTGGAATACATTTAGGGTTGTTTTCAAACTTACTTTGGAATGGAGGGTCAAAGACACAGTCATAGGCAGGATTCTGCGGTTCTGAGAACAGTCGGATATAATAATTTAAAGACAGTTTCAGCCTGCGGTTGGACAACGAAGGTTCGCCCGCCTCTGCGTACAGGCTGTACACAGGGGTGGTGCGGAACGCTCCAAGACAGAGACGAAGCCCTTGATGGTGGATAGGGTCCAAAAGTTTGAGGTAAGAGGGTCTTGCGGAGCCGTAGACAGCACAACCATAGTCCAGTTTGGAACGGACCAGGGCTCTGTAGAGGTGCAGCAAAGTTTTCTTATCAGCGCCCCAGTCTGTGTGCACTACGACCCGCAGAATATTCAGAGCTTTCTGGCAAGAAGTTTTGAGGTTTTTGATGTGGCTGAGAAAGTTAAGTTTCTGGTCAAAAATGACTCCCAGAAATTTGGCCTCTTTAACAGCTGGAATGGGAGATTTCCCTACTTGAAGTTCAGGATCTGGGAAAAACTGACGGAAATTATGGAAGTGAATACATTGCGTCTTTGTTGGAGAAAAGGTGAAACCGTTTTCATCCGCCCATCGATGGATTTTATCTACGCACGATGTGATCGTGCATGCTCAGCACTTTGTTGATCCGAACAACCCCACCATCCACACTAACAACATAGAAAACACGTGGATGAGGGCGAAGAGGAAGCTGAAGTGCCAGTTTGGCACGTCAGAGGAATTGTTTGAATCGTACCTGGCTGAATTCCTCTGGCGAAACAGGTACCGGAATGACCTGTGTCATTAGAGTAAGTGCGCCGGTGTCCGTACCCCTTCCTCGGACCGTACCCCTTCGGTTTTCGTCGTTTTTAGTCGCCTGTTGACCTCCAGTCGGTTCGTGAAGCGTCTATTTTTAAACTAGAACTATCCTGCAGCGCATATTGTAGCCAATGACGTCTTCGCGCTCACTTTATGGCGTTACCTGTCTACACGGCAAACCCACTTCTACTTTCGCTCCCTGCTTGTGGAAACTGGTAAGTTTTTCACTCGATCAATTCAGTTGATATGGTTGTTTTAAATGGTCATAGAGCTCATTTTGGGTCGTTCTATGTATTTTTTTTCATGCTTAACACGATTATGGGGGTTAAAAGTATGCTTTCAATCAAGTTTCATGGGTATTTGTCAAAACATAACGTAGCGTTCAGCAAAGTTGAAAGAGGTACGGTCCCGGGGCCTGAAAAAATCAGGGTCTTCCTCGGTCCGTACCCACGCATCTGTTGAAGATTTTGAGTTTTTTTAAAAGTCTTTTAAGCTGTGTTAATGCTAAATGTTATTCTTTTTAATTAAAAGAATGTATACAATTAATAATGAGGAGGACTTGGCAGTCAAAATGTAAACAATAGGCGCATGAAATAGTATACAAATGACTTTAGACTAGGTCTACACTTGAAGTGTCAATGCTTGAACAGTATGTGTGTGTGTGTGTTTGTATGTGTTTAATCATGTGATGTTACATAAATGTGTTTATGGGATCATTTTAGCAGGTGTTTTCTACACATTTTCAGAAATCATGCCTCCCAAGTACTCCAAGGATGATCTGGAGAGAGCCCTTGGACTCATCAGATCGGGCCAGATAAGCCAGAAGAAAGCCTCCAAGGAATTCAACATTCCTGTGATGACCCTTTCTGATCACATGAACGGGAAGGTTGGTGTTATATTTTTGTTTCTGTTTATCTTTTTAAACAAAGCCAATTTGTAGAGCACACAATCTACAATGTCTTTTTATTCAGCAGACTGAAAGGGCCCTTCAAAGTAAGTAAATGCATCAAGGGTTTGTCTTGGGTATTGGTATGGAGTCTATGTTTGTGTATTTTCAATTATCTGTTTTAAATTCTATCTTTGAAAATGTATTGAGTTCATTTTCTTTATTTCATATTCATTGATTGTGTTACAGAGACAAGGGATCGGCAAAGGGGGCACGCCGGTGATGCCGACCAACGTGGAGGTCGCCTTCTCAGCCAAGCTGCGAGACCTCGCCGACAGGGGCTTTGGACTTACAAAACGACTCGTCCAGGTTAAGGCAGCAGAGTTTTGCCAGAAAGCACATCTGAAGACCCCTTTTAAAGAAGATGGTCCAGCTGGACAAAAGTGGTATAAGGGTTTCATGAAACACCACCCTGAGCTGTCGCTCAGATCACCATCCAAACTTTGTACCAACCGGGGCAAGGCAATGAGCAAAGAGGTGGTGGATAGATATTTCAGAGATGTTGGCGAGTTGATCGACGGCATTGACTCCCAGCATCTCTGGAATATGGATGAGAGTGGTTTTAATTTGGAACATACGCCTTGCAAAGTCCTTTGTCAGAAGGGACAGAAGTCCCTCAACAGCCGTGTCTCGCCTTCGAGGCAAAACATTACAGTTGTAGCCTGTGTGAGTGCAGGGGGTACCACCATGCCCCCAATGTTTATTGTAAAAGGGAAGACGCACAAGGCGGTGCATGGCTTTTCAACTACGCAGGCCCCTCCCCTTTCGGTATGGACTTATCAAGACAAGGCATGGATGGAGGATTCACTCGGGGTCCAGTGGTTCAAGGAGGTGTTCCTGAAACACTGTGGCCCTGAGCGACCTCAGGTCCTTTTTTTTGATCAACACCACAGCCATGAAGCTCTGCAGATGCTGGAGCTTGCTGTTCAAAAGGGGATCACGATCATAGCCTTGCCCCCTCACACCAGTCACTGGCTGCAGCCACTGGACAGGTCCTGTTTCTCCTCACTTACGAAGGGCTTCCGCAGGGAGTGCACAGAATTCATGAGTGGGGACAGAAACCATGTGGTCAACAAGGCAAGTTTTGCTGGACTTTTCTGCAGAGCGTGGGGTCAGGCCATGACCCCGGAAAACATTCGATCTGGCTTTGCAGTAACAGGGATCTATCCCTTCAGCCCACAAGCCATACCAAGAGGGCGTACAAAACCTTCTTCGAGCGACCTGCCTCTGCCCCGGTCTCCACTGCCACAGGCCCTGCCCCGGTCTCCACTGCCACAGGCCCTGCCCCGGTCTCCACTGACACAGGCCCTGCCCCGGTCTCCACTGACACAGGCTCTGCCCCGGTCTCCACTGCCACAGGCCCTGCCCCGGTCTCCACTGACACAGGCCCTGCCCCGGTCTCCACTGACACAGGCCCTGCCCCGGTCTCCACTGACACAGGCCCTGCCCCGGTCTCCACTGACACAGGCCCTGCCCCGGTCTCCACTGACACAGGCCCTGCCCCGGTTTCAACTGCCACGGTCACCACTTGCAATGCCACTACCAGTACCATGGTCACCACTACTGCTGCCCCTAGCACAGTCACAACTTCAGCAACGTCAGGATCAGCTGTCTCAGACTTTGTTTCTTGAGGATGCCTCCATAGCAACTCTTTTGTTGGGTGAGGATATCTTTCAGAGGTGGCTGATCCTGATGTTGCAGAGGTCGTGCCTACCAGTGAAGTGGACGATCTCCTTCGCAAGGTCAGTGGAGATAAAAATACAGAACCCATGCCATGCACTTCATGGCAGAGCAACATGGATGAAGTTTTGTGCATTGATCGTGGACAGGGGAAGAAGCAAAGTAGATCTACCCTTAAGAAGAAAGAACCCATTGTTGTTCATAGAATCCTCACCAGCGAGGCTGTGTTAGAGATGAAGAGGAAGGAGAAAGAAGACAAGATAAGGAAGGAGGAAGAGAAAGCAGAAAAGAAGAGAAAGAGAGAAGAGAAGAAAGAGGAGAAGCTTGCCAAGAAGGGAAAGAAAGAGGAGAAGCTTGCCAAGAAGGGAAAGAAAGAGGAGGAGAAAAAGGGGGGGAAGGGAAAGGGGAATGGAAAAGGGAAAACTATTTTGAAAGCTGCAGGGTTCGGTTTACTAGTGTGCCCTGCGGCATTACCCCATCGCTTCCGCAAATGCCGCATCGACTCTGCTTGCCGTGTGTCAAAGGGCGCATTGCTTTACGGTACCAGTGCGCCACCGTGCTCACATTTAGGCCTAACGCGGAGACTGACGCGCTAGGACCGCGGCAGACAATGCTTCATTTGTCCGCTGATTTGATTGGCTGCTGCTAGCGAACCATGCAACTTTCTGCCAATCATGTGTAGTCTACTGTCGCCTTTTGGGTTGCTTTCGGTTTGCTTTCTGGGGTAGCGATCTGTCTGTGAAAGTTGTTTTTCCGCCAGTTTTGGAAGTTTTTATGTGATCGGTCATGCCTCCAAAAAAGAAGCCAAAACTTCTGCCAGGGCAGGCAGTCTTGTGTTTCGGTCAACCGCAGCCGTCTATCAGTCAGGAATCGCCGAAAGATTCAGTCGGCGCATCTCAGCCCGATGTGGAGCAGCAGTGTGACAGGCCAAGTGAAAGTAGACCCATGTGTTCTAAGAAAACGTTCCAGTCAACGTGGCTGACCCTTTACCCGTGGCTTAGGTATGAGAGCGGCAAGATGTACTGTTGTGTGTGCCGTAAACACGGGAAAAATAACAGTTTGTCTGTGGGAACGGACAATTTCCGTACAAGTACACTCAGTCGCCATGTAGACGGCATTGATCATCAGCTTCTGATGAATGCACCAGCTGAAGCAGCGAACATGCGGGAGAGGCAGAAGACTGCTCTGAGCAAGAAAGAAGAAGCCGTGGTAGTGGGTTTGAAAGGTATGTTTTGAAGAAAAAAGAGCAAAACAAAATACTGAATCAAATAGACTGCAAGTGCCTCTTAAACCGCATCCATGAATCAAAACACAGAAAATAAAGAGACACCAATTTAATTGTAACAATCACAAAACGTGTCAATTTTCAAGGAAATACTCTTCGTCGGACACACTACACAAAATAACAACAAAGTTCAGAGAAATAGGAAGACAAGAGTATTTCCTCGAAAATTCACACGTTTTGTCATTGTTACAATTAAATTGATGTCTCTTTATTTTCTGTGTTTTAATCTTGTTTTTCAGGTATGTTTTGGCTATGCAAGGAAGGACTTCCACTTTCAAAATTTCGCTCACTGATGCAGTTTTTACTGCACCTGAAAGTACCGAATGTTGAGCACTTGTGCTGTAGAGACAAAATCGACTACACTAGTGATTCATCAGCTGACGATTTCCTGAAAGTTTTGTCTGATATAATTGATGATAACATCTCAGAGAAGGCGAAAAAGTCCCCTGTCAACACCATTTTTGTGGATGAAAGTACCGATATAGTGGTTCACCACAAACTTGCTATCAACATTAGAGTTGTTGATCCACTATCTCTGCAGCCCAGCACATTCTTCCTGACTGATGTGCGCTTGCATGATGGCACAGGCAAGGGCATGTTTGATGTGATCAAGACTGAACTTGACAAGAGAGGGATTCCTGTCACCAAGGTGTTTGGTTTAGGAACTGACGGGCATCAACAATGACTGGAACAAAAACAGGGTTGACAGGACAATTTCTGAGAGAGAACCCACATCTTCTCAACACGCACTGTAGTGCCCATCGTGTAGCCCTGGTCTCGGAGCAAGCAGCAGAGAAAGTATCAGCAGTGCAGACCTTTCGAGACACTGTGAGAAGTATCTTCTACTACTTTCACAAGTCACCAGCGAAAGTAGAGGCTCTTGAAAGTGTGCAGAAACTGCTGGATGAGCCAGTCTTAAGGTATAAAGAGGTGCACGCCATTCGCTGGCTGTCATTCTTTTCAGCTTTAGACACTGTTTCGTACTCTGGACAGCCTCATTACCTTGTTTGAATCTCGGAAGGAAAAGGACCCCAAAGCAGGCGGACTTTGCAGAAAAGTTGGTCAGGAACTGTTCATCAGCATCTCTTATGGGATGAATGATGGATTGGCTTCAGCCTATTATGGCTCTCAGCCAATTCTTTCAGCAGAAGGACATAGATATCAGTGTAGTGAAAGTGAATGTGAACACATGCATCAGAGAGCTGGAGAACATGAGAGACGATGTTAATGATCTGGGCAAGCCAAGATACCTGGATACACTAGCAGGGGACCTGCAGGATGGTGTGTTCAAAGGTCACCACAAAGTTGCTAGAAATGCTGCACACTTTAAGACAGTCAGAGAGAGCTTTCTGCAAGCTATGATTGATAATCTGAAGGCAAGGTTCCAGGACTCAGAGAAAATGGCACAGTTCTCAGTTTTTGGCATGAAGCCTCTGCGGTTTGTGTCAGACAGAGACTTGGAAACATGGGGGGATGAGGACATGGAGAAAGTGGCTGAGTTCTACTGCAGCAGTCAGAAGCACACAGGGCCTGATGGCACAGAGTATGTCTGTGAACCATATCTGCAGTGTGACAAGGCTGAGGTCTTGAAGGAATGGAAGAGGTGTAAACTATTGTGAAGTCTAACCGTTACCCCACCCACACACTCTCTTCTCTCTGGGGTGCTCTTGTCAGCCTTCAACAGGATGGTAGTTTGGACTGTCCCAACTTGCTGAAGCTGGCATGTCTAGTACTTACACATCCTGTGCACTCATGCGATTGTGAGAGAACTTTCAGTACACAGAACCTTACACTGACACCATTAAGGAACAGACTTTCAGCAGAGAAGTGTGACCAGTTGATGAGAGTCAGGATTGAAGGGGGGGGGGGGGGGGGGGGGACATGCATCTTTTGACTTTGGTGCTGCTGTACAGAAATGGAGAAACATCAAGTACAGGGCTATTTTTGGGGAAGACTAACTTTTGGTGTCTGCTGTTCCTGCTAAGTGATGCAGTGTGTTGGACAGGACTAATTTTATGTGTGACCATTAAGGAACATACTTTCAACAGAGAAGTGTGACTAGTTGTGATTGAAGGGGGAGACATTCACTCTTTTGACTTTGGTGCTGCTGTACAGTGAAGGAGAATGTCGGAGACAGTTTTGCTGTTGGTTGCAAAGAACAATATGAATCTGAGGATTGTTTCTTTTGACAGTGGAGTGAACCATGACTGGGTCTGCCTGTGGTGAGTTTATCTTACTGCTGTTTATCTGCCTTCATTCTTTATAGGCACCACACAACACACACACACACACACACACACACTAACAGAGTTCTTTTTCGAAGGATTTATTAATTTACTAATAATAGTTACGCAAGCCAAGCAAGTCATTTTAATACCACTTTAAGTCGCCCGTACATGGGGCCCATTGAATGTGGAGGGATGGGCAAATGCCCCATAGTCATTTCTGACCAGGCTGAACCCTGAAGCTGCATCACAGCTTTGTGTTCAATGTTTGACAGGGGGGGAGGGAACATGGGTGAACTGTGAAGAATGCAAGAGATGGATGCATTTGCACTGTGTGCCCTCAGGCCACCAGGCCATCATGCATGCATCCATCAAAGAAAAAACTGCATTTGTTTGCCATGTTTGTACATATTTTTGAACATGAAAAGAAGCCATCTTTGCTGTTTATTTCTATGTTTTGATTTTCATCCGGTGCTGTTGTTTTGTAAGCAAGATCTGGTCAGCTTTTAATTTTCTCTGTTTTTGATCTGGTGCTGTTGTTTTGTAAGCAAGATCTGGTCAGCTTTTAAATTTCTCTGTTTTTGTTTTAAAAGCCAATGTCTGTTATACAACAGCCTACTCATTACTTTTTGTTCATTTATTATGTTACAGATTTGAATACATGTACAACTATACTTGGATGACTTGATTGTGATACTGTTATTGTTTGTTACTAAGATCTGGTCATTTCTCTATTTCCTCTGCTTTCCCCTCCTTCTTTCTATCCTTCTGCCTTACATATCCATTCACCTTCATGTTTTCCAAAACTTCTTGAGTACCAGTCACTCACACACTCTGACATCACACACACATAGACTACACTATCCCATGCCTATTCACCATAAAATTACAGACAAGCAATCATACATAATTCTAGGTATGCAAACGATTGTCTACAACCCTTAACTTGGTTAAAAAAAACACCACTAAGGCAAGACAGTGCGGACCAGGGTAGTAGGGTACGGATCGAGGCTTACCGGGGTACGGCTTCGAGGAACAGCTAGTACGGATGAAGGAAACCCCGGTACGGTCTGAGGCTCAGAGGACTGACGTCAGACACGGGCTTCTACATAATTAGGGGATTCCCCTCTAAACCAACCAATGGCAGCCAAGGAAGGCCGACAGCCCGCACATAGCTGAGCAATTTATAGCACGGCGATCGAAGCCACAGCTCCGAAGTTAGGAGCTTTCAAGCCTGAAGGGGTACGGACACCGGCGCACTTACTCTACTTCTCTCGCCTGCTCACATGCATTCGAGAGCAGTATTGATGTGGGTCATTTCGCAGTTGCTGACTGCCCTGGGCTTCCTCTTCAGTCTTCGTTGAGATCAACTAAGAGCTGAGCATGCAGGGCCACATGGAGCAGGAGTGCTCACCTCAATAGTAAATAATAAGAAGTAATTTTTTTGTTTTCTTTTTTTTTGTTTAGTTTTTTTCAATTATTATTTCACATTAATCTGATTACCTTGCAGAGTGCTGAACTTTTGGGGGGTTGCGGGGTGGATGGGGGCTCTTTTTAGTGTCTTTTCAATTCGTATATTCTTTGTTGGACTATTGGTTGTAAATTTCATTTGCATTATTTTTCATTCCTTGCAATAAATATTTTCTGACCAATACCAGTGTTAATTGTAAATGGGGAGTGAATGGGCATCCGTGGTAAGACTGTCTGATAGGGGCGGGCCCGCTATTGCGCGGCCCACTATTGCGGGGACCCGCTATTGCGCGGCCCGCTATGGCCCGATATTGCGCGGCCCGCTATTGCGCGGGCCCGCTATTGCGCGAACGAAGAAGCGGAAATGTTGCCAAGGTGATGCAAGGAGGTGGCAGGATGAGTTAGACGTTCGCCTGCCAATTAAAAATCCCGTGGGTCTGAGTTCGGTGGGAAGCAAAAGGGCAGTTTGATTTAGGGGGGCAGCGGGGTTTGAACTTGCACAACTTGCACACGTCTCACTGTAAGCTCTCTGGGCCTACCAGCCGTTCCGTGGGGGGGAGGGGGGTATGATTTCTTGGAAAATTTACTTTCTTGTACTTGCACGTTTTCTTGGAAAATCTACTTTCTGATGTACTTTAACTTTCTCTTGGAAAATCTACTTTATGTTGTACTTGCACTTTTTCATTCAACATGGCAGCACGTTTGATCGAGGTGAGACGCAAAAGAGGTAAAGTCCTTGTTGTCGATGAGTATAAATATCATAAAAAGAGAAACACAGCACATGCGTTTAACTGGAGGTGCTGGCGGCATCCGGCCTGCACAGCCTCCATCCGCACAAACCAGTTCAACCTTCAAGCGGTTCAGCCACACATCGAGGTCAGAGCCCAGGTGGCTGTGCACACCCATCCGCCCGATGAAAACAAAATCGCACGGTCAGAAGTCACGCAAAGACTAAGGGAGAAGGTGTCCGTCCACCACTCCTGGCCTACCACCCAAACGCGTCCTTGAGGCGCAGGTAGTGGCCGAACACCAACGAATTGGTGGGCAGGGTGGGGGCGACCGCCCTGATATCCCATCCTTTGGGTCGGTGCGAACACTGATCCAGCGAGAAAGGGCCCGCCATATCCACAGATTCCCCAAACGGTCGATGATGTTGACGTCCAAGGGGAGTGGGCAGAGACCTGGCTCTTTGACCGATTCTTGCTCCATAACGATCCTCAGTGGGGAATTTTGATTTTCGCAACGGACGAGTGCATCCGCAAACTGATGCGGTGTGGCACGATGTTTGTGGTTCAGGTCCTGCCCAAGACCGTATATCCAAGTCCTGACTATTCTGGGGGACGTGGACGGACACACCATACCCTTAGTGCATGCACTGATGGAACAACGGACAGTAGGGCACTACCGTCAAGT
>JAFLJL010018280.1:0-17500 GCA_018398815.1 Conus ventricosus
TTTTTGGCCAATGTTTAAACGTTTGGGGATCCCCTGGTGGGCAATGTCCTTTCCTCTCTCTCCCTCTTTTCTCTCTCTCCTCTCCTCTCCCCCCAAAAATGGTTTGATCGCTTGGCCAAGAATGCAACAAAAAGGAAAACTGTCAAACCAATCGTCCATACACAATAAAAAAACCAAAAAGTTAAAAATTATGTCAAAGACCCGGGCCCAAGGGGAATGGACCCCTCTCTCCCCTCTCTCATCTCTCTCTCCTCTCCTGAAAGGCTGATCGTTTGGGCCAAGAATGCAACAACATGGAAACTGCCCTAACAAATTTTTCCATTTACACAGATCAAAAACCTAAAGTTAAGATTGGGCAAAGACCTCGGGGAAAAAGGGAAATTGGATCTCTCTCTCTCCTCTCTCTCTCTCTCCCCTCTCATTCTCTCCCCCTCTCTCTTTTCTCTCTCCTCTCTCTCTCTCTCTCCCTCTCTGTTGTTTCTTTTTTGGTTTTTTTTCTTTTTTTTCTGTTTAAATCAAAATCGGGAAATTTTCTGGCCTTGCAAAAAATTTAACACTTTAAATTTAAAACTGATCATGGACCCCTGGGAAATGAAAATTTTTAGCTTTTAAAAATATAAGGGGTGGGGAACTATGCTGAGTGAAGGAAATGCTAAAATTTTTTGTAAAAAGGTTTTGTTTTTTGAATGGAGAAAAATTTGAAAAAAAAAACAAAAAAAAAAACAACAAAACGAGAAAAGTGATGACTCGAAATCCAAAAAAATTCGGTCGACTTCAGACGGGATAAATATGTTTTTAAATTTTTGTTTTGTTGTTTTTTGTTTTTATTATCATTTTTATTATGATACTTATATAGGGGCCTATCCTCGGCTACAACCAAGCTTGGTGTAAGCCCCTTTAAAAAGACCAAAAATTACACAAGGGGCCCAGCCTACCTGAAGTGCCGACGAAAAAACTGCCAGCTGGCGCGGGCGCCCATTAATCGTTTTCCCTTGTAAACCCATAAATTTTCCTTTCAAAATCGTTCACGAAACCCAAAAAAAATTTTTTATTTCCCTTTCCCATTTTTTCCTTTTCTCCACGCGGGGGCCCTGCTATGTGTAACGGGTCACCCAAACCCAAAGGGCCAAACCCTTCTCTTCAGAAAAGTAATATCCCGACTCTAAGCCACTTTCCACCCCCCAACCTTTTTTTGGGCGAAAGTGACCTAGAATCAGCATATTACTGTTCCCCTTACAAGAAAGATTTCAAAAAACCAAAAAAATAAAGAAAATCTACAAACAAACATACTGTGCGGGTTAAACCGTTTAAAACAAATTTTAACTAAATTTTTTCAGTTTTCCATTTTTGTTTTAATCCAATTTTTTCCTGGTTTTTTTTTAAATAACACCCAATTTCGCGCAAACTTCCTTAAAATGAGTCCCCGGGGCCCCTTTTCAGGAAAAATAAAACTACAGTCTTTAACTGTTCTCTAAATTTTTTTAAAAAAACCCGATTTATATTTCGGGCAAAAAATCCCAAAACACTTACCCCAGCATTCTTCCGCTGAAAGCTATTTTTCGAAAAAAGGGTTTTCTTTTTTTAAAATATGCTCTTTCTGCGGAACCCACCCTCTAAAATAAATATGTCTGCTTTCCTTAAAACCGCCCTTATAAAACGTTCTAAACACTCACTCAGTTTTTTGCAAAGGAATAACTAAATATATGTCTCATCTTCCAAATAAACCTTCAAACTTTATATGCTTTTTTTCCCATTTAATGTTGGCCCAAAAACCACAAAATAAATTAAAATTAAAACCATAAACTTTTGTAACGGGGCCGAGGAAAATTTTTTTTTTTTCCAAAACCCCGCCCTGCCCAAAAACAATGAGAAATGAGGATTTTTTTTTTGCAAAAAGATTAACTGCTCCATATTTTTTTAAAACCCGAACTTAATCTAATCCGGGTTTTTAAAATTTTTATCATACTCTCTGTCAAAACTTTTTCATTAATAAAACCCATAAGGCCTAAATGTGAAAATTTTAACCCAAAATTCAGTTCTGAAAAGATTTTTTCTTTTTAAGTCAACAGTGATTTTTTTGCTTGTTGTTATGATTTTAAAAAATCCTCCCCTTTTTGGAAAAAACGCCGACAACAACGAAAAAAACGTTTACGTCAAGTTTGGGCCAGCTAATTTTAATTCCTTTAAAAGGTCATCATTAACGCCCACAACCCCATCCCTCTCCCCATCTTTAAAGACAGAAAATTTTCAAAATCATTGTAAAGGGTGTCTCCAAATTTTCTGCTTGGAAAAAACCCGGAATTTTGTAGAAGTTTTTTTAAACAACTGTTTTTTTTCCCTGGGGAGGATGTACTGTTTTTTTCCCAAAAGGCGTTTTTTTCAATTTTTTTCGACTTTTGCCCGTCGGGCATAAACTTACATTAAAGGGGCCAGAGTAAAATTTTTTTCTAAAAACTTTTTGAGGGCCCAAAAAAATTTTTTAAAAGGGGGCTTATAAATTTTAAAAATTTTTATGTCCAACAAAATATGGTTCTAAGTCCCCTTTTGGGGTCGGGGTTTTTGGGAACTTTTTTAATATCAAATTTGGCCAACATTTTTTTGCCCAATTTGCGCAGTTTTCTATTTTGGGAAAAACATTTTGCTGTCGGCCCCCCTTTTTAACGTTTATAATCACCCTCTTTAGTGAAACTCAAAACCATACAAATCGCCTATTTTCCCCGTTTTTTTCAAAGTCCGAAAAGTCTCAAGGTCTTTTAATTCAAAAGATAACACATCCCCGGCCTAATGTAACCCCTGAATTTTTCTGGCCCCCGCGCATTATTTTTTGGGAACAACTTTTTATTTTTTTTCCCAAAAAAACAATGTTGGGAACCCACATTTCAAAATTTTCCCCCCGCTTTGCTGCAATTTTTAAAATTAAATGACCCAACCCTCCCCCACAAACTAATTTTAAAAAAACAAAAAAATTGGGGAATTTGAATAATTTCATAATCGAAAATATGCGGGCTTTCCCGACGGAAAAAGCTTTTAAAAAAACAGTTGGGGGCCTTCCATCATAAAAGTTTTTCCATCATGTTTCACCATCCAAAAAAACCAAAAGGGGAAATGAATGTACGCAAGATCGAGGGGTTTTTTCCCTCCCTCATAAGAGTTTTTTCGGCGCAACTCTAAAACTATAAATGCCCCATTGTCATTGCAAAGCCAAACCCTTTTTTAAGCAGCCTCCATCAAATAGTAACCTACTTCTTTTTTTTCGGGTTTGGAATTGAACCCTTGTTTTAAAATTTTGCTTTGGGTTTTAATTTTGGGAAAAGCAATGCGAATTTTACCCCCATTGCTTCTTTTAGCGAGAAAAAACCCTAATAACCATCGGGAAGGGTTAAACCCTGGCTAACAAAAGTTCCTCTTTTTAATTAAAATTTTTTTAATTTTAATTTTCCCCCCTTGGGCTTTGCTTATTTTAAAAACCATACGACTTTGTAAAATTTCAGGGAGCGGGGACCTTTCTGGTTCCCCCCTTCTTTATTAATAGCATGTTCAAAAAACCCAAGGGCGGTCTTGATTGTTATTGTTAAAAAACATTTTTTTAAAAAAAATTTAAAAAATTTAGTGAAAATTCAAATATACTGATGCAAAATATTCGGGTTGGGGCCGGGCACTAAAATTTTTAAAAAATATAACAACTGAAAACCCCACTTTCTTGACCCAACTAAACACCTTCAAAAAAAAGGTAAGTACTCCTTTAAAGCAGATATTTTAACCCTCCTTTTAAAAAAACGACCGCTTTCCCAAAAGTGTGGTTTAGCCCATCCGAGCATTTTTAACAAACCCCTTTTTAAACTTTGCGTGTTTTGTCCCATCAATTTGGGTGTGGAGTGTCGTATGCCGATCATTTAAATAAACCTTTATCCTTTGGTTAGGTCATGTATAGTTTTCTTTTTCAAATTACACCCCCCAAAACGATTTTGACGAATTTCAAGCCCCTTTCCCCAAAAAAAAAAACCCTTTTTAAACCTTTCCATTTAGCAACCAAAATAGCCAAAAAGGCTTTTGAAAGAATTTGAAACAAATTTTAAAATATTAACCCCCCAACAATTTTGGGACAAAAGCCCTAAATTTTAAAACAGGGCTTAGGCACCCCCAAATTTTTGGGGGGGCGGCACAGAAATAAAAAGTATGACGGGAAAACCTCCTTACAAAATCTTTTCCTTTTCCCGGGCAAAACTGTTCACCTCGGGTCCATAGAGCAAGAGCATAAAACAGCAGGGCCAACATTTATCTTAACACTTCTAAGGGCCTAACAGAGGGGGGGGAATAAACAAAAAACGACTCAAAAACGTACTTACTTTGGTTTTTTGCTTTTTTCACAAGCACAGGCAAATCGAGCAAAAACTGATCCTTCAACGGGCTTTGACCCCAAAAAAAATACTTAAAAATTTTAGGGGAACGCCTTTAATTTTTCTACAGTTAAATTTCCTTAAAGTTTTAAAAAATTTCCAAAAATTTTTTTTTAAACAATACCCCAAGATCGAAATAGACTTTGCCTTTTCCCACGGGGGTTTAATACATGCTGCCTTCAAAACCTCAGACCCCAGGAAAGGAAAAAATAAAAACTATAAAAATTAAAATTTCCTTATAGCGGGCCAATGAACAAAAGGGTTGGGGAAAAACGACATAAATTCGGCCGAAAATATTAAAAAACAATAAAAGAACACCCAAGTTTAAATTTCCCCCAATCCCCGAAGTAAAACCCCCCCAAACCCATTGAAGACTCAGAAAAAGCTCGGGGGCTCTGTTCCCCGATGACCATAAATAAAAAACGGGGGGGGGGGGGGCGGGGATTAACGGCATGGGATTACTTTTTCTTTATCTTACTAAATAGAAAACCCAACTATTACAAAACCAAATGTCCAAAATTTGTTTCGCCAAAAAACCCCAAACCCTACTTTGCTTGCAGTAACAAAACCACTAACAATACCTCCTAATATCCCGGTAAAGAGTCAAACTTTCCCGGGGCAAAATTTTATTAATAAACTCGAAAGATGATCAAGCTGTTTTTTTTACCCATGATTAATCAGGAAATTGGGGATGGGGGCACTAAAAATTTTAAACCCCCGCCCCCTTTAATGCCCTCACCAGTGTACTTAATTTCAAATCCTAAGGGTGTTAAACGCTTGCCAATGGGACTCCCTGCTTTTCCCCAAACAAAGTTCTTAACGTTTTTTGCTGCGTTTCGTTTTTTCAATAAAATTTTTTGATAGTTTCTCTTTTCTAATTTTACTTGAGTTCGTAATTTGGGCCCGGTTTGTAGTCGTCACTTCTAGTCTTGCTGATCTCCTTGTTCAAAAATCTTTTAGTTTTTTGTTGGGGTTTTTCTTTTTTTAATATTTAGGTTCCCAAGGGTTTGGGGTCATCAGCCTCAAAGAGTTTTTCTTTTTTTCTTTTTATATGCCCCTCTAGTTCAACCCAGTTTTGCAAATTTTTTTTTAATTCGCCCGAGGTTCAAAAATACCCATCAAGGGCTAATAATTCTCGCATAGGGAATGGGGAATCATTAATTGGTTTTTTTAAAGCTGTTTTCTTCTGAAAAACTGGGTTTTTGGGTTCTATTGTATTTATTAATTCGCCGGCCCGATTTTATTTTAATTCTTTAAGTTCCAAAGTTTTTGCATTTGGTTTTCTTTTTGGGGGTTTTTGTATGTGTTTTGAAGTTTACAACTGCATCCCTAAACCCAATTTTGGTCTACAAAGCCAAGGCGATTTTTATCTTTCACACTGAGTCTAATTTTTAAATTTAACCCACGGGCTAAAAACTTTTAAGGGGGCTGGGGTTTTGTTGTAACCGAAAAATTTTCCCCTTTTTTCTTTTTTACAGACCCAAAAGATCACTTTTTTAAATTTAAAATCATTTGGGGCTATAAATTTTGGGGGGTTCTTGGCCTAAACTTTCGTAAAAAAGATTTAAACCTTACTTTCCCGGGGGAAATTTTGCCGCATTGAGCGATGGCCCTGTCAAAGGGATCAATTTAAATCAATCGTCTCCACGATCAAAAAAAATTTATAATTTTTTTCTTCGCCTTCCCAAATTCCCCGCCCTTTTTTTTTAAAAAAATTTAAATTTTTATTTGTTTTTTTTAAAAATGCCACAACAAGCACATGGTTTGGGGGGGGGGGGGGGGGGGGGGAAAAAAAAAGGGGGGGGGGGGGGGGGGGGGGGGCGTTTTAAGGATAAAAAAAGAAAAACTTTTTAAAAAAAAATTTAAAAATTTTTTCCCACTATTTATGCCCGATCAAAAATTTTTACTGTCAAATTCCAGACTTTAAGGGGCGGGTGAATTTATTGTGCCAGGGTCTTTCCGTCTTACTTTCAAAAAAGAAACTTTCAACAACGACCCAAACAGAAAATTTACAAATCTGGGGGGGCAATTTTTAAGAAAAAAATTTTTAAAAACTTTTAGGGGCAAAAAAATATTTTCTTTACATAAAGCAGACATAAATTTAACCTATTCTGAAACTTGGCTAACCGGGAAAGAAAGGGATGGGTCTAGCGGTTTTAAGAATCGAAAATGAAGAAGCACAAAAACCCAAAAAATTTGGCCCCGGAATTTCCCAAAGACGCAAAAGGGCCCAAGCTGCCAAAATTTTTCGTTTGGAAATTTCCCTTTTTCCATTTCCCCTTTGATTTTGAGTTGTTAAGAGCGCAGCACCCCTACTTTCAAGGGGCTTTTTAAAAAACAATTGTCTTTTGAACTAAATTTAATGAATTTCAAACGGGGTTTTCAATTTATCAACACCGGAGCAAAGTACAGCATTTTTGACATCTCGTTAAAAGTTTTACGTTTTTAGCAAAACTAATTTAAACAGAGCTGATTGCGCACCAATATTAGCACATTTCCCCAAAAAATTTCGAAAAAAGGGGACTTCATAAAAAACCTATCCCGAAAACAGGGCAGACACATATGGGAATTTTTTGTTTTAAATGTTGCAGCAAGTCGCTTAAAGGGATTTTTTTGCGTGCAAGATGAAAAACCGTTCAAAAAAAAGCAAATAAAAGTTTTTTTAAAAAATTTAAAAAAAAACCCAAAGAAAAATGTTCGATTGAGGGTAGTCCTAACCAAATCAAAGCTAGCGGGCTTTAAAAACCTTCAGCATTTTTGATTAAATAAGAAAACTGTTTGGGGGCGGGAGGGGTAGAAATCCAACAGTTTACCCTTTTTGGCTAAAGAATTTTCATCTTTACAATGTTAGGCCCTTTATGATTAAATTAAAAAACGAAATACGGTTAAAGGATTGACCCTTAAAGGGCCAAAAGAGGATAATCAGTTTTCCCTGGAACGGGAAAACAGTGAGAACTAATAAACCTTCCCAAATTTAAAAAGAAGAAGAAGCAGATTAAAACCCCTTTTAAAGTACATTTGTTTTTTTTTAAAAGATGCCCAGCTGAAAATTGAAAAAAACAGATTAAAAGAAGTATATCCCAAAATTTTTTTTATTTAAAAAAAACCCTGTCTGTTCCCGGGTTTTTCCCCAAATTTTGCCTACAGCGGGCCCCCAAAAAAGAATAGTAAAACCCCTAACATAAAAAAAAACCTTTAATTAACCAAAAATTAACAAATCAAAACAAGTACCCAGAGCAAAACCTTTTAAAATACAGCAAAACCAAACGAAAAGGGATTCTGCGCCTTTTAAAGCTGTTACATATTTAAATTTCGGGAGCATCGACTAAAAGTGCCTATCCCCGGAAAGAATTTTTGGTCCTTACAACCCGGGGGTAGGCGCCCCCCGCACTTTACCTCTAGGGGTTTGTCTTTTGCTCTTGGGGCCGTGGGTTCCCTTACTGTAGGTGCTGGGTAGCCCAAAAAAAAAAAACTAAACCCAAAAGCACACAGCTATGGTTTAACTAAAAAACAGCTAAAATTAGTTCGTTTAAAAAATGACAATTTAAAAAAAACGCCAAATTGACTCAAACATCACGGATTAAGAATTTAAAAAGTTTACAAGGGCCCATTTTGATGACTACAAAAGACAAAAGTTTGATCTTCAAAGAAAAAGGGGGGGGACCCAAATTTTTTTTCCCCCCCGCCCCGACGCCGGGGCAATAAAAAAGGGAAAGGGTTAAAAAAAAAATAAACGAGAAAATTAAACTCTCTCTAAACACTCACATTAACAACACCAAAAGTGTTTATTTTCCTTAGTTTATGAGTCCAACCCCCAAAAAGGACCGGGGGGGGTATTGATTCTTTATTAAGCCGTTTTAATTTTTTTTTAAAATTTTAAAAAAATATTTTTGGGGTTTTGAAAAAAAGACAGCAAGGGTAAGATTTTATGAAGGACCAAAAACAATTTTTTTTAAAAGGGAAAAATCGAAGAGAGCGTTTTTCAAGAGCACTGAATGTATTGATTTTGAAGTTATTGACCCAACAAACGACAGCAAGTGTTTTTCATGCTAATTTTCCAAAATTCCCCGGGAAACTAACAATAGACCCCCCCAGTAAAGTAAAAGTTAGCTGTTTTTAAAAACGACCCATGTAACAAAAATGAAGAAAAACAAGAACCGGGGGGCTCAACTAAACAGCAGACTATTCTTTCTCAAAAGACTTAAAAACCCGGTTGGGGGGAGACGAACTGCTTCACAGTTTGACGCGCCGCTGAAAAAAGCTAAAAAGAGAGGCTCTGGGTTGGGCAGGGGCGAAGTCTTAGAGATTGATTAAAACAGGGTAAGTATGCCCCCCGATGAGGGAAGGGTTCATTCCGCACCTCGGGAGTTGGTTTTAAAAAAGGCAAATTTTTTAAAAATAAAAAATTTAGACAAAAAATTTTCATGGTGCGTTTTTGGGAAGGCTGCATCAAAGGGCCCCGAACAAAGCAGGAGAGTGACTAACAAACGGCAATACGCCCAAAGATCTTAACTTCAATAAAAAAATCCTTTCCGTTGTGAGACCCAAAAGGAAACTTTTGAAAACAAAACAAACCAATAACTGTTAATGTAACACATGGGTTTAGGAAACAAATTTGGGGCCATTTAAATGTCCCCGAACAGTCCCAAAAATAGGCGAACCAGCCAAAATCTGGGCCTTCCTTTCCCAATGATTTCGCCAGCAGGCTGCCCCTTACACATTGAACGGGCCCAAAAAAACGATTATTACGAAAAACTTCAAAGCATGAACAAAACAAGAAATTTTGGAAAAAAGGTTTTAACCAAAAATTCCAACCGCTCAAGCCGCGCTTTAACAAAAAAAAAACATTGTAAAATTCTGTAGACGAAAAACAGAACTAACTAACCCCCGCCAGGACTAAAGGTTTTTTTAAAAAAACGAAACGGCTGCAAAAAATTTTTCCCCAAAGTATTTTCCGGGAGACTTCGGTCGCTTTTTGTTCCTTATGAAGGGGCCCCACCCCAAAAAAAACGAAAAACAGCTTAAAGATAAACATCAGATTTTTTTCATTTCCCTTTAAATTTGGGTTTTGGGGGGGATGGCGTTTTTAAATTTAGAACCAGAATTAAAATAGAGGGCCAATGCTTTCAGAAAAATTTCTTAAAAAAGCATGCAGCAAGGCGTAACCCCCTGTTTTTAAAAACCCAAAATTTCTGAAATCAAAAGGGGCCTGAAGAAACCCAAAAACCAGAAAGACTCGCCACGCATTGTTGGGTTTGCGGTTTAGAGCTAAGCCCAGATGTAAAAACCCCCAGTAAGAGACCATGATCACATTGTGGGAAATTTAGAGGTGCAGCGCACAGTAAAGCAATCTTCAACCAAAGTTTTTATCCAAAACATGGGAAACGCCTGTAAATTTTTTCACAAATTGCGAAAGGTTTTTGACTCTCACCCTTTATTTTCAAGCATAACCCGCGCCTTCAGGTAGCTCATTGCACAGTCACAAAAAAGTAAAAAGTGTTTCCCCCTTTAAAAAACATTCTTTTTTTTTGACCTAAAGCAAAAACATGAAGGGGTTTTATTTGAGGCACTGGCAAATTTCCTTAAAGGGCCTGCCAATAACGGAAAAAAAATTTTGACCAACCCCTTGTTTTGAAAGGGTGTTTTTCCCTTATGAATAAAATGAACAGTTTGGGAAAAATTTTCCCAAGATACCTTTCCCCCTAAAGGGGGCGTTTTTTTCTAGTCTTGAGGGGAAAAAGGGCATCAGGGGACTCCCGATTAAACCGCATGGGCCCAAAATGCTTAAAAAGTTAGATTTTTAAAACGAAAGGGGGACTTCAAGACTCCTACTTGATGGCATGAAAAGTTTTTTGGCGGGCGTCTTTGAAAATTATAGAAAGACCCGCATGAAACATTACAGTTTGGATCCTGCGCACTATATTTCTGCGCCCGGGATGAGCTGGGACGCTTTCTTAAAGTTTACTGGAGTACAGATTGATTATTGTCTGACCTACCAATGATTCAGATGATTGAAAACGGATTGCGTGGAGGAATTAGTATGGCGTCGCATCATTACTGTAAAGCAAACAACAAATACTTGGACGACTATGATCCGATAAAAGGTCTAACTATCTTATGTATTTAGATGCAAACAATCTGTATGGTTGGGCAATGGCGCAATCACTTCCATTACGCAACTTTAAAATGTACACAGAAGACAATCCGAAAAATATTCAAAAGGCATTAAAGTGGTTGAGCAGTTTGACGCCCGATCAACAGCGCGGTTTCATTCTAGAAGTTGACTTAGAATATCCTCAGGAACTCCATGACCTGCATAATGACTATCCATTAGCAGCAGAAAGCCTAAAGATGGATCCAAGAGAACCACCTAAACTTGTGCCTAATCTTCGCGGCAAAAAAAATTATGTCTGTCATTACAGACTTCTACAATTTTATTTAAGACATGGTTTGAAGTTGACAGCAGTTCATCGCATAATTGCTTTTGATCAAGAACAGTTCATGAAACCATACATCATGAAGAACACTGATCTCAGAACTAAATCCACAGATGCTTCAGAAAAAGACTTTTTCAAGCTGATGAACAACAGTTGTTTCGGAAAGACTATGGAGAATCCGCACAAGCGCAAAGATGTCAGATTAGTCACCAGAGAGAACGAAGCAATTAAGCTGACTTCAAAACCTAATTATCAGGACTTCAGAAGATTTCATGATCAGCTTTTTGGCATAATGATGAAGAAAAAGAAAGTCAAATTAGACAAACCTGTTTTTATTGGGTTTACTGTTTTAGAATTATCAAAGCTTTTGATGTTAGAGTTTCTTTATGACTACTTTAAGCCCTTGTATCCTGAGTCCAGAGTACTTTACACAGATACAGACAGTTTTGTTATAGATATCCCTACTGAAGACATCTATAAAGACATGGAAACCGAAGTGGCTAAAGGGCATGCAGGATGGTATGATACGTCCGATTATCCTAAAGACTCGCCTTTACATTCAATTACTAACAAGAAGGTTTTAGGAAAGATGAAGGATGAATTATCTGGAAAGGTAATCAAGGAGTATGTGGGGTTAAGGTAAAAAATGTACAGTATTTCGAGCCAGGAGAAAATCATTAAGAAAGCAAAGGGAATATCTCGCAGCGTTGTGCAGTCAAACATATCACATGACAACTACAAAGAAGCATTGTTTGGCAATAAGACTTTCCATCATGACAACGTAAAACTGCGATCTAATCTACATGAGATCAACACAACAGTTGTAACAAAGAAGTCATTAGATAGAACAAACACAAAACGTGTGTTTGTTAATCCAGAGTTTTCATATGCATATGGTCATTATAGAACCGTAAATTAATTAAAGCGGAACTGTGTCTGGTGGGATTATCTGCAGTTCTTCCTTCACAAAAGATCTTTGAGGAGCTGGTTGTTTTGTTGTGCCAGTTTCTCGTAAATAATACACGGGCGGATTCATTTTTACAATTCTTTTTATTTCATATGGATCAACACTCCAAACTGGATCTGTTGCCCTGATGCGAGTGTCCCCTTCTGCTTCCCCCGGTAAATAAAGGTACCTTACTTTCAAACCAAATGGTAATAGTTTGCCGGATGAAGACTCTCCTTCAACAACATTTATTGTTTTTCTTTTGATTGCTTGTACTGGTTTTAGCCCTTTAAATTCTTCATTATTCATTGCGCGCAAAACTGAGGGCAGTCTTCTAACCCATTCTGTGTTGCGAGAATTGTCAATCAGCTCTCTGTGATACTGGTAGGAGAAAAGTCTTTCGGCTAACTGTTTGTTAAAGTTTTCAACTAAAGCCTGTGATCTGTGAACTCCTGGAATGCCTCTTTTAATGGTAACTCTATGTTTCAACAATAATTGATTCACTTGGCCTTTAAATTCTTTTCCATCATCAACTTGAATCATGCGAGGGTAAGTTAGCGGGCCTCGTTGGTATACCAGTTGTATAGCGACAGCAACAGCAGAGGCACTCTTTTGTGTTAATGGTTCTGCATCTTTGTACCTTGAAGCTATGTCAATGACTGTGAGTGCGTACTTAAATCTTTTTCGTCTAATCCTATCAGAGGGTAAATATAGAAGATCCATTTGATGGGTGTCGTTTGGAGTTGTATTGACAAAGTGTGGTCTCTGTATTCGCCTAGGTGCAGGTAAATAAATTTGCCAAATCGCTTGTTTAGATAACCATTCTTTTGCTGTTTGTTCACTAACTCCAGCTGTTTGGCTTAGCTTTTAATTGCTGTTATTCCCTTCCAATATCCTTTGGGCGAATAATAGATTTTGTTCATTTTTTACTCAGCCAATATTATGTGCAACAAAATACACGACGGTCATACCAACGACAATAAACCCGATTTCTTGCATCTTTTGTTTTTCTGATGGTTGATAAAAGTCACTGAATTTTGGTGGGGGCAATGTCTGGACCGGTTTGCCTGTTACTAGATAATATTTTTTATTGCTTGATCAACATTTTTAAATGTGTAAGCTGCATGCCCCTGTTCTTTCAGTGTGTCATTAATAAAATCTAACTGCTCAAGTCTCTGCTTTTCATAGGCGTCTTGTGCAGCTGCTAGTTGCTCCATAGCTTTGTTATGTCTTTTTCTCTCGCCGTCATCCCGCAGTTTACTAAACGCGAAATTACTCCCGCTAAAAGCAAGCGCATTCACCACAGCACCGCCTATCATTATTGCGAGTGAAGCCATTTTTTTATAAATGTATTTTTTTTCTTACATATTTATATTGTCCGGAATTATTCCTTGCTTAACTAGAAAATCTTTCGTAGCAAACGAAGCTGCAACAATAGCAATCAGCTTTGCTGAATCCTCAAAGTCTAGTTTGCCAAGATCTGCTGGTTTAATTCTTAACAGGCTTTTACCAAGCATTGAGTATCCTACACTTAGTCCTCCAATAACAGCAGAATGGTATACAAGGTTGGTAACAGTTTTTTCGGTGCTCATTTTTATAAAATAAAATAATTATAATTATTAAAAAAACATGAACAGTGATGATCTCCTACAGCTACAAGGCGGCCTAAACCTTCCCGAACTTATGAATGACCAAGTTGATGACCAAGCTATTATGCCCAAAAAGGAGAGGCTGTATTCTTTGGCAGCATGTGGAAAAACAAAACAGTTCCTCGGAACTGAATTCAGCATTGAACAGATTCAACAGATGTCGCCGCAAGACATTTTAAAGTATCATAACAGGTATGAAGCGCAGCTGGGGTCTAGAATGGTGAAAAGTGTGGGGCAAACGGTTCTTAGTTTGTACACTAAACTAGTCAGTAGATTTGCTCCCATTGATTCTGAACAAGATCTTACGTATGATTAACGCAAGATCCAGTTTTAACAAAGTCATTAGAGTCTCTAGGGTGTGATCTATACTACAGATTTGGAACATTGTTATCGCCATTAATCATGGGATTAATAACTTTTATCATATAGATTTTGTTTCCCTTCAAAATGAACGAGCTGGAAAATCATCAGAACCAGGAAACATTGAATCAGGTGGAGAAAGTAACCAAGCCAGAAAATCAGCAGAAAACACTGAATCAGGTGGGGGCCAGTGAAAAGTGTCCTCATCCTGGTCGTGTTAAAGCAGGAAAAAAAATTAGCAGAGTGGAACAGACAAAAAAAATTAATGTTACAGAATATAACTCATCATGAAAAACATAACACCGCCAGCGCCAGAACAAGTTGATTCAATGCCCGCTATAAAAACACCATGTGATACAAGGGCACCAAAGTCTTCATGGAATATTGAACTTAAAACTGTTGCCATTTTGGCGCCATTGCTGCTGTTGGGGGCAGTTATTACGGTTATAAAATATATACACAATGGCAGCAGAAACAAAAGCAACCAAAAAAATCTGAACCGTTAAATACAGAGAAAGACAACAGCACGCCAAAACCGCCAATAACAAAGCATCATTTGATCCATTTCAAATGGAATAATATTTTAAGAACTTAATTTTAAATTTTTTTATAAAAATAGATCATGGCGTATTATAAAATGATAAAGTCAATAAATAAAGACATGGAGTCTATAAAAGACATTTCCATAGACCAGAATTGTAATCAATGCGGTTGCTTAGGTTGCAAGAACTTCATTAAGATCTATGCAGAGAACGCTGAGCAAGACATCCTCAATGATGACGCGTTTTTTTGAGGCGTGTGTGTACTATATTAGACATCTACTATTTAAGATAAAAACATAGCTTGTATTTTTTTGATAATTATAAGATAACTTGAATACTTAAAGGATGACTTAGTTATGATCTTGAGGTGACTTAATCAAGAACTTAGAAGTTACTTGATCAAGAACTTATTAGGAACTTGAAGTAACTTAATTAAAAACTTAATTAAGAACTTGGGGTGACTTAATTAAAAACTTAATTAAGAACTTGGGGCGACTTGGGGTAGGAGTGTGTGTGGTGTACACAGGGGGTGGGGGTGGGGGGACGTGCGTGCGTGGGGTGGGGGTGGGGGGGGGGGACGTGCGTGCGTGGGGTGGGGGTGTGGGGGGACGTGCGTGCGTAGGGTGGGGGGTGGGGGACGTGCGTGCGTGTGTGTGCGCGCACCTTTGATTATTTATAAGAAACGAATGTTCAGAATATAATATAGTTATTATCAGTAAAACAACAAAACAACAACAATAACAGCACAAACATTTAAAAAATAGGGAAGTGCTTGCATAGGGAAATGGGAAAGGGTTTTATGGTTGGCGCTTAAGCGCCGTAAATTCAAGACGGCTGCCGGTCTCTCTGTCAACTGAAGATTATTCAAAGCAGCCACCAAGTGCATTTATCAAAAGCTTGATTTAATAAACAAGACAGTTGAATAAAGTACATTCTGTGGCCGCCCGAAGGCAGCCAAAAAAGTTGAAGCAGGACGTTGAAGCGAAGCAGTGAAGCCAGTAATCACAGCAATATATAACAAAGTCATGAAGTGCTTGGTGGAAATTCAAGGCAGTCAACTCTAAACAAACCCGACCGCTCCTGCATGAGCGGTATCTAAAAATAGATCTTACGTCAGTGGTAGGCCTGCAGTGGTCTTACAGTCGCGCGCACTGTTGCTAAAGCAGCCAACTCTAAACAAACCCGACCGCTCCTGCATGAGCGGTAATCTAAAAATAGATCTTACGTCAGTGGTAGGCCTGCAGTGGTCTTACAGCCGCGCGCACTGTTGCTAAAACGCCACACAACCCTGCCTCTAAACAAACCCGACGCTCCAGTAGGCGGGGTAGAGGTGGGCTTTGTAGGTCAATCGGCAAAGTCTGCCGATTGGCCTAGTTTTGTTGGCGCTAGTAAAACTACCGCTGTGGAAGTGGCTCAATTACTCCTGCCATGCAGGTTCTAACACGTCATGTGTATCATGCCAGAATGCTTTAAAGTTGGGGTTGGATTGTATGTATTTCAGAATGAGTTTTCGTTTGCTGTATAACTCGTTGAAAGAAATCGCAAGTTTGTGAAATTTTGAATAAGAATAGAAACAAAATGACACTTCAATTAGTCTTCTTACACGGGTTGGCTCAACCAGCAAATCTTCTTTCAGATAGGACTCCCAGTTTTTTGTTTTTGACTGTTTCAAAATTGTCTTTGCTTTCTGAAGCCAATGCCCTAAAAAAAGAGCCTGAGAAAGAGATTTCTTTTCACTATCTTTCACTGAGTAACAAGCCCGGTGTAAGATGGGGGTCATTTCTTGAACAGTTTCAAAGGTTTTGGTTTCATCAAATGGATCGGAAGGCAGCTCACAAAGCTGTGTTTTCAAATATTTGTCAAGATCTTCAACTGAGAGTTCCGTTTTTTTGTTGAGGAAACAAAAACGAAATGCTTCCTTTTGGCTTTGAGGGAGGAGAACAAGGCTCGCCACTCAATTTCTTTGTCAAAAACTTTGCCATGGCCTCATGATAAACAATGTATTTTTTCACAAGATCGGTCTGTTGATCGGAAAGTTTTCCTTGCGAAGATAACAACACTTCAGCCATTTCTTGAGTAATATTAGTGTCACTTCCAGCACTGACAGAAGGCATTGAAACATCACTTCCCTGACTCGCCATGTTTTTAACACACACAAGTTCTCTCTGAAACGTCTTTACAGCCCACCGGTCGAATCTAAAATGGCGGCGGCTGTGTATGGTGGGCACAACACAAAGTGTCACGTGATTTAAGCTCAGCACTTGATTTGATAAGAGGCTTATGCGCAGTAACATGACTAGAACTGGCAAGCCGTCTCGTCATCGGTGTGCGGCGCCGCGTGGTCTCGCAGCAGTGTGTGGCAAGCCGTCTCGTCATCGGGTGTGCGGCGCCGCGTGGTCTCGCAGCAGTTCCCCGCACGAACCACTGTAACCTGATACGCCCTGCCACAATCCACGAACCCTGAAATTAGGCCTGTGTGCACAGTGTCTCGGTCAAGCCATACATAATTTCTAGATTTAAGCAGGATTTTTTACTTTATGTTTGTTCAGTATGTTTGTTTGTAGATAATCGTTATTTTTTTGTTATTGAAGTAAGACTTGTCAGAGAACAGGAAAAGGCGGCTTTTAGGCCACTTTCGCCCAAAAACTTAGTAGAGGGTGAAAGTGGCTTAGAGTCGGCATATTACTGTTCTCTTCTTCCGAAAGTTGGTGATGGAGTTTGACGTGTGTGCAAGATGTTATGCATGCGTTCACACACGGGGCCTCGGTTTATAAGTCTCATCCGAAGGACTGTATGCGGGAGGAACGGAAGTCAGAACCATGTTCCAACTCCCCGAGGTAATAATCCTGTACCAAATACGGCCGGCGGAGATTCGAACCGCAACCCCAGGATCACCAAGATGACGAGGTCGCGGCGCTCTATCACTGGTATTCCGGCCCAATGTCTTCGGTGAGGCAGACGGGGAGGGGGGGGGGGGGGGGGGGGGGGGGGGGGGGGGGAGGAGGGTAAAGGGAGGGTGAGGTCTCTCCCCCCCCCCCCCCCCCCCCACATTGTATAAGAAGAGAAAGACGGACAAAAAGGAGACCCTGTAAAATTGATGGACGGACGCGGAACCCTTTGGTTCCCTGTGTCTTGAACGCTTTCTAGACTACACTTGTCAAAACAAAGC